>PITA01018264.1:0-40915 GCA_004023965.1 Spilogale gracilis | reverse complement strand
AATAAATAAAAATAGAGGGCTTAACTCCCTGAGTTTTTAAAATTAGTGGGGCTTAACACCTGGAACTTCATAAATCAGCAGCCTGGTCTCTGGGAGAGGTAGATGGCAAAAGGAAACTGAATCCCTACCCTTAAAGAGACAGCACAACAAATAGCCCCACTAAGATATAGCATAGAAGCAGCAGTTTGAAAAATTCCTGGGGGATATGGGAAGATTTATTTTCTAATCTCAAAAGTTGTGCTGGAGGGAAAGAGATCTTCAGTAAAGACTTCTCCAAGGACGAAACAGCTGGTGGTGCCATTTACCTCCCCCGAGCTCCCCAGCCTAGTTACAGGGACGTCTGCTGGAATCAGCCCAAACAGTCCACTTACCTTGCTAACATGAAATTAAATAAATAAAAGTCATCCAAATTGGCAAGGAAGAAGTAAAACTCCCTATTTATAGGTGACATGATACTCTATAGAAATCCTAAAAGACTCTACAATAAAACTGCTAGAATTGATAAATTCAGTAAAATCACAGGACACAAAATCAATGTGCAGAAATCTGTTGCATTTCTATACACCAATGATGAGGCAGAAGAAAGAAATCAAGGATTTTTTGGTCCCATTTATAACTGCACCAAAAAATAGTAAGTTACCTAGAAAGAAACCTAACCAAAGAGGTGAAAGACTTATACTCTGAAAACTATAAAACACTGAAGAAAGAAATTGAGGATGACACAAATAAATGGAAAGACATCCCATGCTCATGGATTAGAAGAATAAATATTGTTAAAATGTCTATACTATCCCAAGAAATATATACATTTAATACAACCCATATCAAAATACCAACAGTATTTCTCATAGAAATATAAAAAACAATCCTAAAATTTGTATGGCACCAGAAAAGACCCCAAATAGTCAAAGTAATCTTGAAAAAGAAAAGCAAAGCTGAAGGCATCACAATTCCAGAGTTCAAGTTATATTACAATGCTGTAGTAATCAAAACGGTATGGTATTGGCACAAAAATGGACACATAGATCAATAGAACAGAGTAGAAAACCAACAAATGAACCCACAATTATATGGTCAATTAATCTTCAACAAAGCAGGGAAGAATATCAAGGGAGAAAGGAAGTCTCTTCAACAAATTGTGTTAGGAAAACTGGACAGCTATATACAAAAGAATGAAACTGGATCACTTTCTTACACCACACACAAAAATAAACTCAGAATGGATTAAAGACCTCAATGAGTGACCTGAAACCATAAAAGTCCTAGAGGAGAGCACAGGCAGTAGTTTCTTTGACATCGACCATACAAACTTCTTTTAAGATATGTTTTCTGAGGTGAGGAAAACAAAAGCAAAAAGAAACTGTTGGGACTTCATCAACATGAAAAGCTTCTGCAAAGCAGCAAAGGAAACAATCAACAAAACCGAAAGGCAAATTATAGAATGGGAGTAGATATTTGCAAATGACATATCTGAGAAAGGTAAGTATCCAAAATATACAAATAACTTACTCAACACCCAAAAAAACATAATCCAATTAAAAAATGGGCAGAAGATAGGAATGGACATTTCTTCAAAGAAGACATCCAGATGGCCAACAGACACATGAAAAGATGCTCAACATCACTTATCATCAAGGCAATGTAAATCAAAACTACAATGAAATATCACCTCAACCCTATCAGAATAGCTAAATCAAAAATTCAAGAAACAACAGGTGTTGGTGAGGATGTGGAGAAAAAGGAACCCCCGAGTGGGAATGAAAACTGGTACTGTCACTGTGGAAAATAGTAAAGAGGTTCCTCAAAAAGTTAAAAATAGAACTACCCCTGATCCAGTCATCCCACCACTAGGTTTTTAGCCAAAGAATACACAAACATTAATTAAAGGGATACAAACATCCTATGTTTATAGGAGCATTATTTACAATAACCAAGATATAAAAGCAGCCCAAATATCCATGGATTAATGAATGGATAAAGAAGATGTGGTGTGTGTCTACACACACACACACACACACACACACACACACACACATTCATACAAACACACACACATAATGGAGTGCTATTCAGCCCTAAAAAAAGAATGAAATCTTGCCATTTGCAATAACCCAGATAGAGCTAGAGAGTATAATGCTAAGTGAAATAAGTCAGTCAGAGAAAGACACAGCATGTGATTTCACTCATATGTGGAATTTAAGAAACAAATGAGCCAAGGGGGAAAAAAAGAGAGAGAGACAAACCAAGAAACAGACTTTTAATTACAGAGAACTGATGGTTAAAGAAGGCAGGTGGGTGAGGGGATGGGTGAAATAGGTGAAGAGGATAAAGAGTACACTAACTTGATGAGCACTGAGGATAGAATTAATATTTTTAATTTAAAAAAAAGAACTGTGGGGAAAAAACCAGGATTTCTGGATCAAGTAGAATTTCTGGATTGTTTGACAGCTATTGCTCAACTGTTCGGTCCTAGCTTACAGTTTCCCCAGCAGTGCTCTCCCCACCAGTGCAAAATAGTCCATCCTTTCCCCACAATTTGAAATGTGGCTATTTTTTTATCCTACTTTATATTGCATGCAGTTTTTATCTTCCTTTATATATTGTCAAGCTATCAAGGACTGAATATGTGTCTCTCAGTGTTTCTGAAACACTATATCCACATCAGAATGTAAATATTCATTAGATATTTACATTAGATAGTAAACAGGGTCAACATTAGACTTTAATTTAGGTTACTTTGCTCTAAGCACTGGATTACAACAGGTGAACAGCTGTTTCTGAATAAACAATGGATCAGATATGCAATGAGGAAGAGCATACCAGGCAGTCATCATTAAAACAGATCATTGCTATTTGCAAATAATTTTGAGCACTTGGGTCTCTTGGGCTGTAAGAATTAAACACAGTTATTCTCAGATCCCTATATATTCAGTCCCTTTATTTGGTGGAAGGGGTGGTTAGGGAGGGTCTAACTGCTCCCAGCAGCTAGAAATGCATGTTATAAAGCTTCTCAATGTAATAAAGTATTACATGTAGAAAGAAAATTTAATAAACCTCAATGAAGTTTCCTTATTAAAAAAAGAAAACACTCAAGTGGTGTTACTTTTAAATGACTGTTTTTACCAGTACTTCAGTGGCTTGTTCAAGCAGTTAAGTTATAGTCTCTGAGAATTTCATCTTGGATGACCTGCCCTTAATAAGAATGGTTGAATAAGATTTAATGTTCAGAACCACTTGCTAAAGCAGGACTCTCATTCAATACAACGTGTTCACTGTAAAGCTTTCACACTGTAAAGATTGCTTGAGGGAGCCACAGTTCTCTTGGGTCTGCTCTCAGTCTCTCCTATCAACTCAACAGGCCTTGAAGGCAGACAACAGGCTGAGTTTCCCCTTAGGGCACAGATCAGTATGGTTGTGAATGATTAAACCATTTATAAACCTTAGAAAAGGGGATTGGAATAAACCCAATTAAACCTAGTGTAATTAATATAGTACAGAATTATATATCAGCACTTTCATTTTCAAAAAAAGAAAAAAACAAACCAACAACTGAGAACCATTCCAGAACAACAGAGAGGGTAAATGAGGGCAAGAATACCTAGAACTGGCTGTGTCCAGGAGTGTCATCTCAGATGATGCTGATAATCAATTTTTTTCCATATATGCTAGAAGCTTGTCTTGGAATACTCAAAGTTATAACATTAAATGAGTATCTACTTTGTAAATAATATTGTTTATATTATTTCAGAAAAAAACCTTGTTGAAGTACATTGTCATTATTATTATTATTATTATTATTATTATTATTATATTATTATTTTAAACAGTGAAGGGTTCTCAGAAGTTCTGGCTTGATACGGGGCTTTTATTATATATATTTTAAAGATTTTATTTATCTATTTGACAGAGAGAGAGAGATCACAAATAGGCAGAGAGGCAGGCAGAGAAAGAGGGGGAAGCAGGCTCTCCATCGAGCAGAGAGCCTGATGCGGGACTCGATCTCAGGATCCTGAGACTATGACTTGAGCTGAAGGCAGAGGCTTAATAACCCTCTGAGCCACCCAGGCACCTGCTTTTATTATATTTTGATGTATCTCCCAAAGGTTTTAATTAAATTCAAGTTATAACAAATTTTTGGAAGTGTATCACTTCCATTTTTCTTGTCTTCTTTAAATCTGAGGTTACCTGAGCAAAGAGAGTAATTATTAACTGACTATGACTGTGACCGATACCTATGTATCCTTGTAAGATTAGATGCTGATATCTGAACAAGAAAGCAGCCTCAGGTATTTCGTCTTGATTGTTCCAGATTCCTGACACTACACAGTCATAACCAGAGATGACCCTTCTTGGTAAACCCAAATTTACCCTTTATTTTCCTGAAAAGCAGTTTTAGCCTGAATGGTCCAGATTACAACTTCAACATTTTAACTCCCTGTTGCCTCTCTACCCACTGACACTCTAATTTAGGAAATACCTTCTGTTCATTCCAGGCCTTAAATTCATTCCATTGATGGAAAGTTACATATGAAAAACATCCTGTCTAAACAAAATCATGAACTTGAAATAAATGGATAATTTAGTCATTTGGATTTTAAATATTTGAGAGCTTATAACTACCACTCAAAGCAGGAAAGCTATTTAAACCTCTAAATACAATAATGAGCAATAAACACACACAGTTTGATACTTAATAACCCATATCTACTTGCGATTAAAGTGATTGCATCATAATGAGTTTTGCCTCATAGCAGGAGAACCTTATCTAAATGTATGTCGCCAGTATTTCAGAATAAAGTCAGACTTTTGTTAGAGTGCCATTGGAAATCAGAAATTCTACAGATAGAGTTTATTGTAGAAAATAGAGTCATCATTAAGTGATCTTCACCATCTGAACCAAAGAGAGCAGGTCAAGGAAATGTCCTGCCTATGTCCATTTTTTGCCTGTTTGAAGGTTGGCTGAGCTAATTTTGAAAGGCTGTAGACTCTCAATCTATGTAGGCACAGAAGAGTACAGATTTTAGTCAACATGTCTTTGCCTTGATTTTACAAAATTTTATACACTCATAGAAATAAGCTTTTTCTAGGCTAAGATATGTGCCTACTGAGGGACAAATATTTATTTCATCTAAAGTATACAAAATACAATATTGACATGGAAAAAGGAGATTATTCCTTGACTACCCATTAAAAAGTGAATTCAGGGTGAAGGGTACCAACCCAACCACTTTGAAGGAATGTCAGCTTTTCTCCCCTAAAGAATAGAATAGAAGTAGTCTCTTGCTTAAAGCAGGCCAATCACATGCGTTCCCTTTTCTGCCTCTGAGCCTCTCTGATTGCAGAAAAACACTGTAGTGTCTTTGTTCATGAGTGCTGGACTACGGTCTTGCCTACTCTACTCCCCACAGGAAAGCCTAAGATATACTAGTGCTGCCTATGTAATAGGAGCTTTGATGTGGAGAATTGAGCTATTACAGCCAAGGAAGATATTTGGTGATTCTACATAAGACAGAACAAAGCTTGTGTTGCTTTCCACAGAGCAACTATTGTCCATTCAAGACCTTATAGAAACTTTTTTAAAAAAATGTTCTTATTGAGCATCCCTTTTGTTACAGATGTTTTACAAATACCTCCGGAAGATGTAAAGAAAAATAACATATTGTTTGAGTTTTCAAGATCATAACCAAATAACACATTTCACAAACAGCTATAGGAAAATGATCAGAGAAGTTAAGACAGCTTTCCACTGAAGTTGATAGACTATTTGAACTTCACCCAAAGAGTCTTTTATCTTCTGATCCTGTAACTCTTCAGCAGTAATAATAAAATAGGATTCCAAATTAAGATAAAACAAAATAATATTCCAGATAAGTCCCACATGTCTAGGACAAATTTGAATTTGCATTCTACTCAACTACATGTCCTTGTTAGAGACCTCAAATTTTGTAAAAGACTGTTGGTGGTCTCCCCAACTTAGCTGGTTGCTAAAGCACACTTTTGGCACTGAGTCACTGATGCAGAATAGCTGCACTCCAGGCACTTGTCAGGGAATGTAACCCTGGACCACTGCGGCAAAACCAAACAAAACTTCGCAAAGAGAAATAAAAAGAGTGAGTGCCTAAGGGAACTTGCATTAGTTCCAACTCATTTGATTTTAAATTATAAAACCCTTCTTTCCATTTCTTAAAGGAAACAGGTATTTCATGGAAGTCAAAGAACAGGGATGCAATTGGACCTCACAAATGGATTTAGATATGTGTCTCATGTGTGCTTTTCTCTGCATACATAATTCATCACTTGCTGTATCTACAGATCAACTCCTGCTACTTGGTTTTGTAAGCATGGTTAAAGATTAAAGATATCTAATCTTGACAACATGCAAGCTCATTTTAAAGATTCCACCTCCAAAGAAGAGGCTATCACCCTCTCTCTTTCCATTCCAATTGCAGATACCAGGGGAAAGGACTATGCTTGCTTAAGATGCAGCCCAATTCATGCCTAACATTATAGGCAAGGAATAGGATCTAGGGTAAAGAACAGCTTGGTCCATTTTAAATCAAATTCTTACTCCTGATCCAGCCAAGAGCTCAGGACTGTTTTGCCAAATCGCTGCTATGGGCCTACTATTACATGAATCATGGAGAAAGGAGAACAACCTAAACATATATGGAGGAGTGTGAAATGGGAAGGAAACACGTTATGGTCCACAAAAGATATTCAGGGCTTCCATTTCTAAAGAAACTCTAAAATGTGTTTAAGCAAAAGGCAGCTTACTTGTGAACATTAGCAGTGACCGGCTTGAGCAGTGAGTCACAGGTCATGCTTTTAGCCTACTAGGAAAGTCTTTGTGAAGAACACCTTTATAAGGCACTCACTGTGAGGATGTTGTTGAGGACCTTGTTTACTATCTTAGGGGACATACAAGAACCATCAACAGCACCTCGGTATTAGGACATACATATTTTTGTTTTATAAACCCTTAGGTAGGTGCAGCAAATCATGCTGCTCTCCTCACATTTGCTACTGAAAATCCAGAAGTTCTAAGCAGGTTTTTAGAGGTTTGTTGTACATTATCCTCCCATGTTATTCATCCCTCTTTTTTTACATGTCACTTTTGCTTTGTGCTCTCTATTATCTTAAATATTTTCTTCCTTGTGATTTCATATGCATTTTAAAGCTGCTCTTCAGATCTTATTTAATTGGTTGTGGCAAAAAAAATTAAGTTAAAAATTTCTCCATGCTCATGTCTATACCTCAAATAAAATAATTTTTTAAATAGCAAAACTATGTGGTTTAGTTCATATAAAAATGCAGAAATTTTCCCAGGGTTTCCTCACCAAGTTTGAAGTTATTTTTCTGATGTGGTAGTCCTAGGTAGAAATCCTTTCCCCCATATTTTTTTAAGCTCTGTTATAATTACTGCTCCCTGGGTCTATAGGTCTTCAAGTTTCCTTCCAAAAATAAAGATTTTTTTTTAATTCTCACACTATTAGAAATTTTAAAACATACCAAGAAGGTACAAAATGAAAAGTGATGCTGTTTTAAGCAGCTTTTAAGTGTCACATAAAGAACACTTCCCCATGTTTTACTCCACAGAGAGTCATATATTTGACCCTCCTCTGAAAATCGACTCCACTTAAACTCCTTCACCCCAACCCCATGCCAACCTACTGTTGAAATACAAGCCGTTCAGTAAGTTTTTAGCATAGCCTGGGTAGCAGAATAGAAACTCATGTACCTGAAAGTGCTGCCTTTTAATAGAAGCTTTGCAGTTAACTTGTATTCCTTAGTTCTTGAAAGAGACAAAGTTTTGCTCGGACAAGGTGATGCCTGTGACATCTCTGATTGAACCGTGGCCTCACAGCTCGGCATTCTGGCTTGTCATGGTCAAGTGCCACTTTACTGAAAAACACCCTGGCATAACTGGACAAAACATTTGCTTTTTGATCAACATATCTTTGACCTGTTAGAATCTATTTTTTAAAAAACATTAAAATAGTGATATAGTAACAGTTTAATAGATAGGCAGGTTCTCCAGAACTCTATTTCAATTTCTCTCTTTTCAGAAATTTATGGAGACGATGCTACAGATTACTAGCAGAAAAGTACCAGGAGTTATTCACTGAAGTAAAGGTAATTGAACTTTGATAGGGACTCACAGTTGGTATTTTCATTAATCATCTTTTTTTTTCATTCTCTCTACAAACATATATTAATCACATACCATGCAGCAAACACCGGAGTTGCAAAGGTTAACAAGACACAGTTTTCTTATTCTGGCAGCTTAGAGCACAGTAGAGGAGACAGAAATGTAAAGAATTAAGTTATGGCTTAATATGGATGAGGGGAAAAAACCCAAAAACTATAGCAAAGTACACTTATAGCATATTAACAGGGCAAAGGAGCCAATTTGGGGTAACATTTTAAAGACAAACCATTGCCTGAACTGAATTTTAAAATAGGCAATTAGAAATTTGGTAACTTAAAGAAGAAAAGGATGTCTCAGGAGGTGAGTAGACATGATCTGTGAAAAGGCCCATAGCAGGGCTTCCCAACCTCAGCCCTACTGGATTTTGGGGCTTGATATTTCTTTGTTGTGGGAGGGCTATCTCATACATTGTACCATGTTCAGTGTCATCCATGATGGGCTCTACTCACTACATCCCAACAGCAACCCCATTACCCAGGTGTGACAACCAAAAAAAAAAAAAAAAAAAAACCATAACAACAACAACAACAACAACAACAACAACAACAACAACAACAAAAACCCAACCTCCAGACATTGCTAAATATTCCCTGGGTGAAAGACAAAATTTCCCTTGGTTAAGAACAACTGATCTACAAGAGCTGATCAAAGCATCAAAATGGGTGGGAACAGGCTGATGATAACTAACAGAAATTGAGGCCAGACTGTGTGGAAGGGTATATCATGCTAAAATTATAGTTATGATTTGGAATATTTTACAGGTAGTCCTAGATTTTTATTCATATTAATTGTAATGTTAATAAACACCTGCTTAACAGAGACATTACAAGCAGTTTAAAGCATGTATATCAGAGATTTTAATTTCCATGAGTGACTTAAAAGATTGTGTGTAGCTTCCATTATATACCGGTCTATACAATTTCTCCCCAAATCCTATATGATCCCATTTCTAGAAATTTCTTGGGTAGCACCATTGACACCACTCCATTTTGTTGTCTTTAGCAAAAAAGAGCACAAAATTAAGTAGAGCCAAGGAAAAATGGCACTCAGTTTTAAAAAATAAATCATTGAATGGGTGAGTGTATGAGCCAATTAAATAATTAAATGAGAGGAGAGAAATTAAGAAAGAGTGGTTAAGGAAGAAGTTGGGGTGCCTGGGTACCTCAGTCAATTGGACATCTGCCTTTGGCTCAGGTTGTGATCCCAGAGTCCTGGGATGAGCCCTGCTCAGCAAGGAGTCTACTTCTCCCTCTGCCCCTCCCCCTACTCAGGAATACACACGTGTGCTGTCTTTCAAATAAACAAAATATTTTTTTGAAAAGGGAAGAAGTCTTCTATCAATAAAGTAACAAAAGATTTCTTGTGTAGATAGGAAATTGGTTCTCAAGAACACTAAGAAATGGCATCCTTTTTGGAAAAAAAAATCAGTATGTTTTCCAAGGGGCTACCAAAGGTATTAACACTCAGTAGGGCAAAAAAGTTCTGATATATTGCTGTAAAGTCAGTCTTACTATTTTATAGTTAAACCTTGTACTCAGTCCTTAAAAATGACTAACAAAAGAAAAAAATGCAGTACTAAATTGGAAACAGTTAATAGTAAATTTAAGGCAAAGGGCAACTTGTACCTGAGATAAAAAGGCCTGATATTATGCCTTTGGGATCAAACTAAATATTGTGTGCGTTTCAGTTTGGCCATCATTCAAACCAGAACTTTGCAGTTTGACACTGTAAAGCAAGTTCCTGGTAAGGATAAAGAGTAGAAAATACAGCACAAACACATTTCCTGCATTTTAGAGGCAGAATTTCCATGCACATCAAGAGAGACTCTTTTTGAAGGTGGTGGTTGGAACAATTTGATGTTGAATGCCTCTGTTCACTTCAGGAAATTTTGCAAGGAGAAAGAGGGCAACAAAAACAGTAACCTCTGGACACATTTTCTTGAAAAGTTATGTGGTGGTCTTAAGTAACCCAGAGTGTCTTCCTGAAAAAAAAGCCTTTTGAATCCTTTGACTCTAGTGAAAGAGTGTTAGTGCTTCCTTTTCTCTAGGAGAAAGATGAAAAAAAAAAAAATTAAGAACTACATGTAGTACAATGTGTTATATTAAATACAGTTTCACACTGGTTTTGTCCAGCTATTTCGCTACTGGATTAATCTTTTTCCCCAATTTTTTTACTGTGGTAGAATACATAGGACATATATTTGCCATCCTAACTAACCATTATTAAGTGAATAGTTCAGAGGTAGTAAATATATTCATATTAGTATACAGCTATCACCACTATCCATTTCCAGGGCTCTATCTTGTAAAACTAAAATGATTTACCCATTAAAAACTCCCCACTTCCTCAATCCCAGGAATCAGCATTTTGCTTTGTTTCTATGAATTTGAAGACTCTAAGCATCTCATATAAATGGAATCATACAGTATTTGAGTTTTTTATGTGACTGGGTTATTTCACATAATGTCCTCAAGGTCATTCATATACACCATGAGTCTGAATTTCCTTTAATTTTATGGTAGAATAATATTTTATTGTATGCATATATTACATTTTCACTAGCACCACTTTCTGAAAAGACTGTTCCTAACCCATTGAATGGTCTCAGCACCCTTGTCAAAAATTATTTGCCCATCTACTTAAGGATTTATTTATGACCTTGAAATTCTATTTGATTGGTCTTTATGCCAGAACTATACTGTTTTAATTATTGTGGGGTGGGTTTGATGAGAGGAGCAAGATGGCAGAGGAGTAAGAGACCTAAATTTCATCTGGTCCCAGAAATTTAGCCAGATAGTTATCAAATCATTCTGAACACCTACAAACTCAACAGGAGTTTGAAGAAAAGAATAGCAGTAATTCTATGAACAGAAAAGCAACCACTTTCTAGAAGGTAGGACATGTGGAGAAGTGAATCTGAGGTGATATAGGGGAAGATAGACCACAGGGGGAGGAAGACTTTGTCATCCAGCGCCCAGCAAGGGAGATAGCGGTGGAGCACAAAATCAGAACATATATAAGTCTGATCCACAGAGGGATGTCACTCCAATGCCTAAGTGGGGACTGGGATCCTCACTTGGACAGTGTGGTCTAAGAACCCAAAGGATCATAGAAAGATGGGGGGGGTGCCTGAGTGTGGCAGAGTTTCTAGGTATCAGGGCAGGGAAGCTGGCTGCAAAGGCTAAGTCCAAGAGTGGGCTATCAGCTCAGGGTTGCCATAAATTTGTGATTCACTGCACAGTTGGGCCACTGCTCTTTGAGCAGTGACCCAAAAAGCAGCAGATCCAGCGAGGCTCTTCTTCCTCCTGCAGTGGCATGGAAGCACACTGCAGGAATCTGCTGGGTTTGGAGACTCCAAAACAAGTCATGTGCCAGAGATAGAAATGCTTGGGCACAGGCTGGGTGAGCCTGGAGTATAGCCAGAGACCAGGGAGACAGGAGTGATTGCTTTTCTCTGAGGGCTCACTGAGGAGTGGGGCCCCCAAGTTCTCAGCTCCTCTGGGGCTAGAGATTGAGAAACTGGCATTTTCACTCTCATCCTCCAAAGAGGAACCAAAAGTGTTCAGAGAACAAAAGCTACTGAGAGCAAACCCAGGCAGATTGCTTAGCCTGGGCCCTGGTAAGGGCAATGAAATTCCACCTCTAATAAAGACATTTGAGAATCATTGCAACAGGCCCTTCCCCTAGAAGATCAGCAAGAACATCCAGCCAAGACTAAGTTTACTGATCAAGAAGAACTACAAAACACCAGTGCTAGGGGAATACAGCACATAGAATTTATGGATTTTTCCCATGATTATTCTGTCTTTCAAAGTTAAGTTTTCTAATTTCTTTTTTATTAATTTTTCTCCTTCCATTTTTCTTTTCTTTTTTTTTTCAAGATTTTGTAATTTATTTAACAGAGAGAAACACAGTTAGAGAGAAAACACAAGTACAGGGGGTGAGAGAGGGAGATGCAGGCTTCCCGCTAAGCAGGGAGCCCGATGTGGGGCTCAGTCCCTGTAGCCCGGGATCATGACGTAGGCTGAAGGAAGACACTTAACAACTAAGCCACCCAGGTGCCCCTCTTATTCCCTTTTTCAACTAACATCTTATCAATTCCTCTTTTAAAATCTTTTTTAATTTTCATTTTTTACAGTCATATCTATCCCTTCATTGTATTTAACCTTATTTTTTGTTTATATTTTTTCTTTTTTTTTTTAATTCTGGGATAGAAGTTCCTCTAACAGACCAAAATATCCCCTAAATCTAGTGTATGGCTTTGTTCTAGTTTCCTACCTGATCACATTCACTAATAATTTTTTTCTTTCTTTTTTCAACCAACTTCTTATCAATTCCTTTTCTAAAATCTTTTTTTAAAGATTCTATTCATATTCATTCCCTTCATCATATTCACTATTTTACTTTCTTTCTTTAAGATTTTGGGAAGCAGTATCTTCTAACAGACCAAACTACATCAAAATTCTTGTGTTTGGCTCTGTTCTACTCACCAGCCTGATCACATCCCTTCCTGCCTCCAGGTTCAGGTCTCTTTGGATTTGTTTAGCATATATTTTTCTGGAGTCGTTGTTACCCTTTTAGCATTTTGTTCTCTCGTTCATCTATTATTCTCTGGACAAAATAACAAAATGGAAAAACTCACCTCAAAAAAAAGAAAGAAGAAAAAGAAAAAGAAGCAGTAATGATTTCCAGGGACCTAATCAATATGGACATTATAAGATGCTGGAACTAGAGTTCCGAATGCTGATTATGAAGATACTAGCTGGGCTTGAAAAAAGCATAGAGGATACTAGATAATCCTTTCTGGAGAAATAGAAGAACTAAAATCTAGCCAAATCAAAAAAGCTTTAATGAGGTGAAATCAAACATGGAGGCTCTAACTGCTAGGATAAATGAGGCAGAAAAGAGAATCAGTGATATAGAAGACCAAATAAGTAGGATAGAGAAGCTGAGAAAAAGAGAGGTAAACAACTACTGGAGCATGAGGGGAGAATTCAAGAGATAATGATACCATATGAAGAAACAATATTAGAATAATTGGGATCCCAGAAGAAGAAAGAGGAGCAGAAGGTATATTGGAGCGAATTATAGCAGAGAACTTTCCTAATTTGGGGGAAAAGGCATCAAAATCCAGGAGGTACAGAGAACCCCCCTCAAAATCAATAAAAATAGGTCACCCATCCTCTGTTAGTGAAACTTCCAAGTCTCAGAAACAAAGAGAAAATCTGGGCTCCCTGCTCAGCAGGAAATCTGCTTCTCCCTCTCTCACTCCCCCTGCTTGTGTTCCCTCTCTAGCTGTGTTTCTCTCCGTCAAATAAATAAATAAAATATTTAAAAGGGGGGGGGACTTGGGTAGCTCAGTCATTAAGTGCCTGCCTTCAGCTCAGATAATGATCCCAGAGTCCTGGGATGGAGCCCCACATTGGACTCCCTGCTTAGCAGAAAGCCTGCTTCTCCCTCTCTCACTTGCCCTTCTTGTGTTCCCACTCTAGCTGTGTTTCTCTCTGTCCAAATAAATAAATAAAATCTTAAAAAAAAAAAAAGAAAAAAGAAAAAAAGAGAAAATCCTGAAAGCAGCATAGGACAAGAGGTCTGTAACATACAACAATAGAAACATTAGATTGGCAGCAGACCTAGCCACACAGACCTGGCAGACCAGAAAGGATTGGCATGATATATTCAGAGAATAAATGAGAAATACATGCATCCAAGAATACTATATCCAGCTAGGTTGTCATTGAAAATAGAAGAGGAAATAAAAAGCTTCCAGGACAAATAAAAACTAAAAGAATTTGTAAACACCAAAACAGCCCTATAGGAAATATTGAAAGGGGTCCTCTCAGGGTGCCTGAGTGGCTCAGAGGATTAAGCCTCTGCCTTCAGCTCAGGTCATGATCTCAGGGTTCTGAGATCAAGTCCCAAATTGGGCTCTCTGCTCAGTGGGGAGTCTGCTTCCCCTCTTTCTCTGCCTGCCTCTCTGCCTTTTGTGATCTCTTTCTCTGTCAAATAAATAAATAAAATCTTCAAAAAAAAGGGGGGGGGTCCTCTAAGCAAGGAGAGAGCCTAAAAGTAACATAGTCTAGAAAGGAACAGAGACAACATACAGTAACAGTCACTTTACAGGTAACACAATGAAATTAAATTCATATCTTTCAATAGTTACCCTGAATGTAAATGCACTAAATACCCCAATTAAAAGACACAGGGTATCAGGTTGGATTAAAAAACAAAACAAAACAAAACAGGACCCATTGATATGCTGTCTGCAAGAAACTCATTTTAGATCCAAAGACACTTCCAGATTGAAAGCAAGGGGGTGGGAAACAATGCACATGCTAATGGACATCAAAAGAAAGCTGGGGTTGCAATCCTTGTATCAGATAAATTATATTTTAAACCAAAGACTACAATAAAAAAGGAGGAAGGACACTGTATCATGCTTAAAGGGTCAACCCAACAAGAAGTTCTAACAATTTTAAATATCTATGCCCCTAACATGAAAGCAGCCAATTATATAAGCCAACTAAATAACAAACTCAAAGAAACACATCAACAATAATACAATAATTGCTGGGGACTTTAACACCCCCCTCACTGAAATGGACAGATCATCTAAGCAAAACATCAAGGAAATAAAGGCTTCAAATGACACACTAGACTTCACGGATGGACTGAAGTGGATATATTCAGAAGATGGACTTCACGGATATATTCAGAACATTCCATCCCAAAGCAACAGAATATACATTCTTTTCAAATGCACATGGAATATTCTCCAGAATAGACCACATTTGGGTCACAAATCTGGTCTCAACTGGTACCAAAAGAATGGAATCATTCCTTGCATATTTTTAGACCACAATGCTTTGAAATTAGAACGCAACCACAGGAGGAAAGATGGAAAGAACTCAAATGCATGGAGACTAAAGAGCATCCTACTAAAGACTGAATAGATCAACCAGAAAATTAAAGAAGAATTTTTTAAAAATCACGGAAACAAATGAAAATGAAAACACAACTGTTCAAAATCTTTGGGATGCAGTAAAGGCAGTCCTAGGAGAAACAAGCCTTTCTCATAACACAAGAAAGGTCTCACATACGCAACCTAACCCTACACCTAAAGGAGCTAGAAAAAGAACACCAAAGAAAGCCTAAACCTAGCAGGAGAAGATAAATAATAAAGATCAGAGCAGACATCAATAAACTAGGAACCAAAAGAACAGTAGAACATATCAACAAAACTAGGAGCTGTTTTTTTGAAAGAATTAATAAGATTGATAAATCCATGGCCAGACTTATCAAAAAGAAAAGAGAAAGGACTCAAGTTAATAAAATCATGAATGAAAGAGGAGATATCACAACCAACACCAAAGAAATATAAACAGTTAAAAGAACATACTATGAGCAACTATATGCCAGCAAATTAGACAATGTGTAAAAAATGGATGCATTCCTAGAGATGTACAAACTACCAAAACTGAACCAGGAAGAACTAGAAAACATGAAAAGACCCATAACCAGTAAGGAAATTGAAGCAGTCATCAAAAATCTCCCAATAAACAAGAGCCTAGGGCCAGATGACTTCCCAGGGGAATTCAACCAAACATTTAAAGAATAATTAATACCTATTCTCCTAAAACTGTTCCAGAATATAGAAATGAAAAGAAGACTTCCAGACTCATTTTATGAGGCCAGCATTACCTTGATCCCAAAACCAGTCGAAGACCTCACCAAAAAGGAGAATTACAGACCAATATCCCTGATGAACATGGATACAAAAGTTCTCATCAAAATACTAGCCAGTAGGATCCAACAGAACTTTAAAATAATTATTTACCACCACCAAGTGGAATTTATTCCAGGGCTGCAAGTTTGGCTCAACATCTGCAAATAAATCAATGTGGTACAATATATTAATAAAAGAAAGAACAAGAACCATATGATACTCTAAATAGATGCAGAGAAAGCATTTGACAAAGTAGATCATTTTTACTTGATCAAAACTCTACACTATATAGAGATAGAAGGTACATGCCTCAATATCATAGAAGTCATCCATGAAAAACCCACAGTGAGTATCATTCTCAATGGGGAAAAACTGAGAGATTTTCCCCTAAAGTCAGGAACACAGCAAGGATGTCCACTCTCACCACTGCTATTCAACATAGTACTAGAAGGCCTGGCCTCAGCAATCAGACAAAAATAAATAAGTCAAAGAAGTCAAACACTCACTCTTTGCAGAAGATATGATACTTTATGTGGAAAACCCAAAAGGCACTACTCCAGAACTGCTAGAACTCATACAGCAATACAGTAAAGTGTCAGGAATAATACCTAGGAATACCTAGGAATAAACCTAACCAAAGAGGTAAAAGATCTGTACTCAGAAAATTATAGAATACTCATTAAAGAAACTGAAGAAGACACAAAGGAATGGAAAAATGTTCCATGCTCATGGATTGGAAGAATAAATAATGCGAACATGTCTACGCTACCTAGAGCAATCTACACATTTAATGTGATCCCTATCAAAATACTGTCAACTTTTTTCCAAAGAAGTGGAACAAATAATCTTAAAATTTGTATGGAACCAGAAAAGACTCAGAATAGCCAGAGGAGAGTTGAAAAAGAAACCCAAAGCTGGTGGTATCACAATTCCGGACTTCAAGCTTTATTACAAAGCTATAATCATCAAGATAGTATGGTACTGGCACAAAAACAGACACATAGATCAATGGAGCATAATGGATAACCCAGAAACGGACCCTCACCTCTATGATCAACTAATCTTTGAGAAAGCAGGAAAGAATGTCCAATGGAAAAAAAGATAGTCTTTTAAAAAATGGTGTTGGGAAAATCAAACAGCCACATGCAGGAGATTGAAACTGGACCATTTCCTTATACCACACACAAAAATAGACTCAAAAGGGACAAAAGGCCTCAATGTGAGACAGGAATACATCAAAATCCTTGAGAAGAAACAGGCAGCAGCCTCTTCGACCTCAGCTGCAGCAACTTCTTCCTGAAAATATCACTAACAGTAAGGGAACCAGGGCAAAAATGAACTACTGGGACTTCAGCAAGATCAAAAGCTTTTGCACAGCAAAGGAAACAGTCAACAAAACCAAAAGACAACCAACAGAATGGGAGAGAATATTTGCAAATGACATATCAGATAAAGGGCTAGTATGCAAAATCTATAAAGAACTTATCAAACTCAACATCCAAAGAACAAAGAATAAGAATCCAATAAAGACATGCGCAGAAGACATGAACAGACATTTCTGGAAAAAGACATGTAAATAGCCAACAGATAGATGACAAAGTGCTCAACATCACTTGACATAAGGGAAATACAAATCAAAACCTCACACCAGTCAGAATGGCTAAAATTAACAAGCCAGGAAACAACAGGTGTTGGTGAGGTTGTGGAGAAAGGGGAACACTCTTACACTGTTGGTGAGAATGCAAGCTGGTGCAGCCATTCTGGAAAACAGTATAGAGTTTCCTCAAAGGGTTGAAAATATAGCTACCCTATGACCCAGCAATTACACTACTGGGTATTTACCCCAAAGATACAAATGTAGTAATCTGAAGGGGCACGTGCACCCCAAAGTTTATAGCAACAATATCCACAATAGCCAAAGTATGGGGAAAGCCCATATTTCCATCAAAAACAGATAAATGAATAAAGAAGATGTAATTATATATAGATAGATAGATAGATAGATAGATAGATAGATAGATGATAGATATATAGATATATAGATATGTATATATATATATGTGTGTGTGTATATATATTCCGTACACACACACACACACACACACACACACACACACACACACACAAGAATATTATGCAGTCATCAAAAATGAAATCTTGCCATTTGCAATGATGTGAATGGAACTAGAAGGTATTATGCCAAGTGAAATAAGTCAATTATAGAATGACAAGTATATTATTATCTCACTGATATGAAGAATTTGAGAAATATGACAGAGGATCATAGGAGAAGGTAGGGAAAAATGAAAACAGAGAGAGAAAAACCATTAGAGACTCTTAATCTCAGGAAACAAACTGAGGGTTGTTGGAGGGGAGGGTGATGGGAGGGATGGAGTTCCTGGGTGATGGACATTGGGGAGGGTATGTTCTGTGGTAAGTGCTGTGAATTGTGTAAGACTGATGAATCACAGACCTGTACCCCTGAAACAAATACATTATATGTTAATAAAAAATTATTGTGTTTTTCCCCAAAGATATTATTTATTTATTTGAGAAAGAGAGAGAGCACAAACACAAGCAGGGATAGGGGCATAGGGAGAGAGAGAAGCATACTCCCTGTTGAGCATGGAGCCCAAAGTGGGATTTGATCCCAGGACCCTGAGATCATGACCTGAGCTGAAGGCAGATGCTTAACCAACTGAGCTACCTAGGTGCCCCTAATTATTGTGGTTTTGTAGTAAGTTTTGAAATTAGAAACAATTGCAGCACGGTTTTTCTTTTTTCAAGATTGTTTCGGCTACCTGGGGTCCCTGATATTCCACATAAATTTTAGGCTAGAAACTAGCCTTTTATCTGATATGTCATAAATTATCTACTTTTATAAGAAATGTCATTGGAATTTTGATAGAAATTTCATTGAATCTGTAAATCCTTTGGGTGTAGTACTGACATCCTAATAGTATCAAGTCTTCTATTCCATCAGCATGGGATGTGTACCCATTCGTTCTTTAATTTCTTTCAGCAATGTTTTGTAATGTAATTGTACAGGTCTTAAACCTCATTGGTTTCGTTAAAGCCTAAGTATTTTATTTTTTATGCTAATATGTGTAAATTAAATCATTTTTATAATTTCCTTTTCATATCATTCATTGTTAGTGTATGGAAAGTCAACCAGTTTTTCTATGTTAGTTTTGTATGTTACGTCTTTTGTGTTTCTAAGACCATCAATTCTTTAAAGATATCAGTATCTTGGGGTGCCTGGGTGGCTCAATTGTTAAGCATCTGCCTTCAGCTCAGGTCATGATCCCTGAGTCCCAGGATTGAGCCTTGCATCAGGCTCCCTGCTCAGTGGGGGGCATGCTTCTCCCTCTCTCACTCTCCCTGCTTGTGTTCCCTCCCTAGCTGTGTTTCTCTATGTCAAATAAATAAAATCTTAGAAAAAAAATCATTATCTTAAATCATGAAGAAAACAAAGCATACAGTTACAAACCATTGTTAAAATGCTAGCTTCTCTACAACTTCTCACATATCTACCTTATTTACATCTTTATTTCTTCATTTGGCTTCCAATTACTGTCTAGTGTCCTTTTATTTCACTCTGGTATGACTCCCTTGAGTATTTTTTGCAGGGCAGGTTTAGTGATAATGAACACTTTTAGTATCTCTTTATCAGAAAACACCCTACTTTTGCCTTCACTTTTAAAGGACAATTTTGCCCAAGCTAGGATTTGGTGTTTTCCTTTGCACTCCAAAAATATTGATCCATTGCCTTTTGGCCTCCAATGTTTCTGATGAGAAATATGGCCATCTCACTAAGGATCCCTAGTATGTGATGAGTCACTTCACTCTTGCTGCTTTGAAAATCTTCTCATCTTTGCCTTTCAGAAGTTTGATTATAATGTGTCTTATGCAGATTTCTTCGAGTTCATCTTCGAGTTTTATTGAATTTCTTGAGTGTTTTTTTTTTTATAAAGATTTTATTTATTTATTTGACAGAGAGAAACATAGCAAGAGAAGGAACACAAGTGAGAGAGGGGAGTAAGAGAGGGAGAAGCAGGCTTCCTGCTGAGCAGGGAGCCCAAGGTGGGAGTCGATCTGGGGTCTCCAGGATCATGACCTCAGCCGAAGGCAGTCGCTTAACCAACTGAGCCACCCAGGCGCCCCTTCTTGAGTGTTTCTATCCATGTCTTCCATCAAATTTGGGAAATTACTAGTCATTCTTTTTTCAAATATGCTCTTCTCCTTTTTCACTTTTCCTTCTGGTTCTCCCATAATGTATATGCTGTTGATCCACTTGATGGTTCCTCACAGCTCCCTTGGAGTCTGCTTGATTTTCTTCAATCTTTCCTTCAGTTCCTCAATTTCCATTGTCCTCTAGGCTAGTTTACTGATTCTTTCTTCTCCCTGCTTAAATCTGCCTCTGAATCCCTGAATCCTTTGACTTGAAATGAAATTTTTCATTTCAATTATTCTATCTTCCAACTCTGGAATTTATTTTTTAGATTTTCTATCCCTTTATCAATATTTCCATTTTTTGTACTTTTTTTGTACATTATTTTCTTGACCTTTTTCTACATCTTCCTTTTATTCTCTGAACATCTTTAAAACAGTTGTCTTAAGGTCTTTGTCAAGTACATCTGTGATCAGGTCTTTTTCAGTGAGAGTTTCTATTTTTTTTCATTTGAATAAGCCCTACTTTCCCATTTATTTACATGCATTGTGATTTATTTTCATTGAAACCTAGACATTTGAATTCTTACAATGTGATAAGTATGAAGATCAGATTCTCATCATCATCAGGATCTGCTGTTTTTGTTACTGTTTTTATGGTTCTGGGTTTCTGTGACTGTTGTAGGCTGTTCCTTCGTGCCAAGGTTAAGCCTAAAGTGTAAACTTAAGATCTTCTCAGGTCTTTTCTTAGCCTCCATTTTTCCCTGGGCATGCACAGTCACTTTCTAATTGTCCTTGTATTTGCAGTTGTATTTGACTGCCTAATATTTATGTTTGGCTCTTGAAAGGGCGAAAAGGAGGAAAATGAGGTTTAAATCTTTCTTTATATACTTTGGAAGTCACTTGAGTCAGAGTGGGGAGGAACTTGCAGTCATGTGAAGAGCTACAACAATGGCTACTTTCTTCTTTGTCTGCATCTCTGTGAGCAGAAGCACCAATCACACAAATCTCTGATGTTTAGAAAACAACATGCTTTTTCCCCACCCTGGCTCCTTCAAACTGTACACATGTTGCGCCCAGAATATGTACACAGTTACCTGCCATGGAGTTGGGGTAGGAGAATGGGTAACTGTACTAAGAGCTGAAATTAATGAACATTAACTGAAATTTACTACCCAAGCCCAACCCTGGAAGTTGTAAATTTTCAATAGATCCCAGAGTACCAATATAGTTCCATCAGACATATTCAGGCAATTCAATTGTTATCTAGGTGGGGAAAGAGAGTCCTGGTATTTCCTACTTCATTATCTTAAATTCATTCTGAATTAATCTTTTTGCACTTATTAAAATATTTTATTCTTTGTTTATATAAGTATATATATTATACTTGATTAAACATTATATCCATGACCCCACAGTAAAGTATTTATAAATTAAGTTCTTTGTTAAAAGCATGAGTTTTCACATCAAAAAAAATGGGCAGGAGACATGAAGAGGTACTTCTCCATAGAAGATATACAAACAGCTAACAGACACATGAAAAAATGTTCAACATCACTAGCTATCAGGGAAAGTCAAATCAAAACCACACTGAGATACCACCTTACACCAGTCAGAATGGCCAAAATTAACAAGACAGGAAACAACAAGTGTTGGAGAGGCTGCGGAGAAAGGGGAACCCTCTTACACTGTTGGTGGGAATGCAAGTTGGTGCAGTCACTTTGGAAAACAGTGTGGAGATCCCTTAAAAAAAAATTAAAAATAGAGCTACCCTATGACCCTGAAATTGCACTACTGGGTATTTACCCCGGAAATACAGATGTAGTGAAAAGAAGGGCCATATGTACCCCAATGTTCACTGCAGCAGTGGCTACAATTGCTAAACTGTGGAAAGAGCCAAGGTGCCCTTCAACAGATGAATGGACCAAGAAGATGTGGTCCATATATAGGATGGAATACTACACCTCAATCAGAAAGGATGAATATCCAAGTTTTGTAGCAACATGGACTGGATTGGAAGAGCTTATGCTGAGTGAAATAAGCCAAGTAGAGAAAGTCAAGTATCACATGGTTTCACTTACTTGCGGTGCATAAGAGGTAATATAGCGGACAGTGGGAGAAGGAAAGGAAATGGGAAGTAGGGTAATTCAGGGAGAGAAATGAAACATGAGAGACTTTGGACTCAGAAACAAACTGAGGATCTTGGAGGGAAGGGGGTGAGGGAATGGGAGAGCCTGGTGGTGGGTACTGAGGGCACGTATTGCATGGAGCACTGGGTGTGAGGCATAAACAATGAATCTTGAAACACTGAAAAAATAAAATAAATTTAAAAAAATTTAAAAAGCATGAGTTTTTATATTTATATAACCATTTCCTTCTATTTCAATGATCTATCTACTAGACTTTCTCATCAAGTGGTTTACTGCTACTTAACCCCCATAAAAACAACTTCTTTTTATGCTTTTTTCTCTGTGGTTCCAGCTAAACTTTATTTATCTGTAAAATGTGTTTAGTTCTCTTCTTTTTGTCTTCTGACCTATTTATCCCAAACAAAAATTCTTATCCAAAGTGGTTGGAATAGGGCAAATTTCCAGTGCCTTCATTTTTATGACACTATGTTTCATACTGAGCCTAGGCACTTTGAGTTCCTTTTTCCAGTTATTATAAAATAATAATTATAGGATAACAATTTACTTCAAAATTCACTTCCTTATTAATTATCTACAATTGTTCTGAAAATATTTTATCATGATAAATATAAATATATAAGTAAAAGATAGCTCTTCTTAGTAAGCAAAGAGAAATGCAAATGGAGGTTTATAAGGATAAAAATAAGTGTATGTCCATTACCCACATATTGTGAACTTTGCACATTTAAGCAGATACAACATGGATTACATAAACTCTGGGGTCCTTTCTGACTAATAATTTACTATTCTATGATCAATATGCTTGTCTTTCAATGATTTTAAAACACACATCCTGGGATATGCTTGTCTAGTTATGTTAAGGATGGTCAGATCTTGATATATTTATCTGTATGCAGACATTAATGCTTCATTTATCAGGAATGACAGGAAATAAATTTTGTGAACTAAATCATTAAGCAGCATTTTCAGGTCAGGACTTTTAATCCCTTTATGTACAAGTATGTTGAGTTTTGCTACAAATTTTTTGTTGAAAACTTTCTATTGTGTATTAACATATATTGATAAACAAACATAATCTCATTAGGCACACTTACTGAACATTGGCAAAATACAGCAACTTTTGTACTTCTGGGGGTTTGTAGAGCTATTTACCTCTGTACTATCTGACTCCAAAATAGTAAGACCTATTAGCTAAATTATATGTATTAAATTTATTTAGAAGAACTTGTCTGATTTTCCAAAAGTTTGGTCATCTAGTTCTCTGTTGATTTCTGTCACTCTTTCCTATTGTGTTTGCTGGTAAAGCTGCTTCTTTGGTTTATATAAAATAACTTGGGTAATGATACTAAGGTTCTCTGGGTTAAAATACACAAGCTAACTTGTCTTTATTTGTTGCTCAGGTATTTCTTTCACTTATCCTTTGCTTTATATTCTAAATTCTGATATCACTGGCCAAAGAAAGTGAGACTTTATAGTATTCTTCAATTTCCTCTGACAAATGTGTATTATAGTATCTCTAACACTCACTATTATTAATCATTTTATAATAGTATTTGAAAGCAAAGCTATGTTAGAGTTTTAAGGAATTTCATGGCTACGATGAAAGAATGTAGGAGAGTAAGGTGACAATTACTAGATCTCTGGCCATCTTACCAACACAAGAACATACTCCATCAAGTTTCCCCTCTCTCTTACTGTATCAATCTCTTCCTTCTTCTTGATCATGTCCTTGCAACACAAACACTATTCTCCCAAACACTGCTATTCTCCCATTTTAAACATATTTAATCCCACTATCCACATCACCACTGTCCCATTTCTTAGTCTCTTTGGAGCAAAATGCCTCCAAAATTGTCTATAGTCAATGTTGGCAATTCTTCCATCCCATTCTTCCATTCTTCAATCGGTCTTCTATGTTCTACCTCTCCACTAAACTACTCTGTGTAAAGTTGATCAAGGCTTTCCATATTGCCAACTCCCATAGCTAATTTAATCTCGGTCCTCACCTTAGTCAGCATAGCCTCAGCATTTGACAAATTTAATCTCTCCCTCCTTCTTTACATGCTTTCTAACTTGGATGCAAAAACATTTTCCTCTCCGAGCAGTTATAAGATGAGTAAGTGTAGGGATCTAATGTATAGCGACTATTGTTAAAAACACTATAGCATATACTTAAAAGTTGCTAAGAGTAGGTATTAGAAGTTCTCACCAGACCCACAATAAATGGTAATAATGTAAGGTGATGCATATGTTAAGTAACCTTATTGTGGTAAACATTTCACAATATATTTTATATTTTATGCCTTCAAGTTATACAACATTATATATCCACTTTATCTTAATAAAGTTGGAGAAAAAGAGAATCTAGCACAGATCTTGGCATTTGACAAGTACTTGATTCAAAAATATATTGAAAACTTCTCTTAAAAGTCACAGCTACAAAATTAGTGATAGATCAATCCACAGAATAGTAAATATTCACAATAAATATATACTACAATACATTCTGCAGTAATTTTCTGTGACTACCATCATGAATTACCAAAAACCTAGCAACTTAAACAATACAAACTCACTGCTTACAGTTCTGTAGGTCAGGATTTGGACATAGGTCCCACTGGGCTAAAATCAAGTTATCAGTGAGGCTGTTATTCATTCTAAAGGATCTAAGGATCCATTGTCTTAGTCATTTGGGTTGTGAGCAAAATTCAGTTGCTTGTGGTTGTAGGATCAACATTCACATCTCCTTGCTGTTAGCTAAGAGCCATATGTAGCTTCCTAAAGCTCACATGTTCCTTGGTGCCTGGACCCCTTATTCCATCTTTAAATGGTGAATTAAAAAAAAAAAAATTATGTACCTCTCTGATCCTTTCTTCTGCCCTCCTCTTACACTTTGAAAACTCAGTATTAAATTAGGCCCACCTTGATAATCCAGCATCTCTCCATCTCAAGCTTTTTACCTTAATAATATCTGCAAAGTCCCTCCTGTCATAAGAAATAACATATTTACATGTGCCAAGGATTCAAATGTGGACATTTTTGGAGGCCATTAACCTACCTAGCACAGATCCATCCATATCTAGAATATCAAAATTACTTCTATAAATTACTATGAGAAAAAAACTAAAAAAAAATGGACAAAGAATTTTAATAGGTACAAACAGGACATCTCAATGGCTATTAACCTTATAAAAGGTTCTCAAATTCCTAGCCAATAAAAAATGACAATTAAAACTACGATGCAATTATACTCCACATGCACAGAATGATTAAAATGTAAAATAAAGACAGTTCCAAGTATTGGCCAGCACATCGAATAATTAGAATTAAAATCTTGCTGATGGACATGTAAATTGGTATAATCACTTTGGCAAACTCTTTAGCAGTATCTACTAAATTTGAACATAAGCATATTCTGTAACCCAGTAATTCCACTCAAGTATATATGAAACAAAAAAAAAAAGCCTACATAGATATATTGCAAGATGTATAGAAATGTTCATAAGGAGAGTTATTGTAAGAAATTGCAACAAATCAAGTCTTTATCAATAGGAGAATGGTTAAAGTGTGCCATCCTCATAGAATAGAATATTAGCCAATAGAAAGAATGTAGAATCTAGGGGTCCCTGGGTGGCTCAGTCAGTTATGTGTCTTCCTTTGGCTCAGGTCATGATCCCAGGGTCCTGGGATGGAGCCCATTTTCGCCTCCTTGCTCATCAGGGAGCCTGCTCCGCCTTCACTCTCTGTTATTCCTCCCTCCCCCTGCTTGTGCTCTGTCTCTTAAATAAATAAAATCTTAAAAAAAAAAAAAGAATGTAGGATCTACAAATACAATTTACAGATATAATAGTAAACAAAATATGCCAGATACTGATACAAGGATAGATAATTAATGCCATGGTTTTTTTTGTGTGTGTTCTTTTTTTGTGTTTTTTTTTTTACCATAAAATTAGTCTTTGGTGTTAGAAGTCAAAATAGAGATTTTTTTCCTTTGTGGGAAGCAGTGACGGGGAAGTGGCAGAAGGGAAGGATTACAGGTACTAGGAAGGGCTTTTGTTTTGTTTTTAATCTGAATGTTGACTACACTGGTGAGTTTATTTTGTGAAAATTCAATGATTTTCTGTATGTCCTACACATCAAAAAATAGTTATATCACTTCTTTGTTTAAAATCTACAATGGGGACACCTGGGTCGCTCAGTTGTTAAGCATCTGCCTTCAGCTCAGGTCATGATCCCGGAGTCTCAGGATCGGGCCCCTCATCGGGCTCCCTGCTCCGCAGGAAGACTGCTTCTCCCTCTCTCACTCCCCCTGCTTGTGTGCCCTCTCTGGCTGTGTTTCTCTCTGTCAAATAAATAAATACAATCTTTTAAAAAAATTAAAAAATAAAAAAATAAATAAAATCTGCAATGGTGCCCATTTTCTTCATAGTAAAGCCCAAATGAATTCATGCTCTACAGATTCCCGGCCTCCATTACATTTCTGCTCTTATCTCTCACCATTCCCCTTGCTCACTGTGTTCCAACAATACTTGCCTGCCAGTTGTTTCTGATGTCAGTTTGATGTATTTCTCTGTTTAATGATTAGTGGAGCTCTCATAGATAAATGATAGAGTTTACCTCAAAACACTGTCCATAGCTAGCTGTTTGCCAAAGGAAAAGGACCAGAATTATTATCTGGATAGTTTCTATTATTGAATAACAAATAGCCTGGCCAACAATTAAGTATATGCTTGTAAGAAAAGAATAACAATATTTCTCATTGAACAACACTTAAATAGCAGGCCTAACAACCTTAGAAAGACCTGCTTACAGTTTGACTCTTGGCTGATATCTGGGAACTTCAATTTGAGGAGTGTCCCCAGTGCTCCTTAATCAGTAATGGTGGTTTGTCTTGTAGACTGTGTAAAAAATGTGGTTTATGCTAAATGCTCTCCTACCCTCTGGGAGTCTGAAATTTTGGTGTATGCTAGCCAGAGGGTACCTACAACCAATCCCCAGCAAAAATCGTGGGCCTAAAGTCTCTACTTTTCTGACAGACATTTTACAAGTGTGGTCACAATGTGATGAAAATGCTGTAGAAAGTAAGCATGTCTTATATGACTTCATGGACATAGAACCCTTCAAAGTTTGTAGCTTAAAGTTTGTCCCACATGCCTTTTGCCTTTGCCAATTTTTTCTTGTATCCTTTTGCTGAATAAATCTTAGCCATGAGAAAACTATATGCTGAGTCCTATAAATCCTCCTTTATATCACCAAATTTGAGGGTGTTCATGGGAACCCCTGACACACTCATCATATGCATATAAGGTAGTAGAAATTCTTCTATTTTCTACATTCTCATTTTATATAGTGTCTCAGAAAACAAAATGTCTACGAATGCAGATATTGTGACATACGACTAGGTCAGAACTTGGCCATTGAGAATACAAAGAATGTAAACTTGGTTTGACTGTCCTGGTCCCAAATACCTATAAAAATTTAAAAATACATATTTTCATGCAGAAAAATAGATAATATATGAGCTGCTTCTGATTATCTGTACAAGATGCCCACACAGACCATGCACAGTCAGGTCTGGAAGGATGTGAGGCAATATGGAGTACGCTGTCCAGACCATAGGAGACAGCAGCTGTCCAGAGATAGCTAACTACGACTATGTACGGACTGGAGCCCAGTGGAGCCAGGACTCTGAATTTCTAAGTCAGAAAAGCATTTTTAAGTAAAGACTTCTAATATTTTAACCTTGGCAAAAACTAAAACAATTTTTAAAGTGGTCAAACAAAACATATTCTATGTGGTCCACCAGCTCTGAATCTCTAATGTATGACATGAAAATTTATGAATGTATGTATTTAATTCATATCTATGCCTCCAACAAAAAAATATAAGCCAAACTTCAACATAGAAGTACTACAAAAATCTGGGATCATTAGACAAAATTATCATAGCTCTTGCTTAGCAGTGATTTTCTTTCAGATAATGCTATTAGAAAAGTCTCATGAGGGCACCTGGGTGGCTCAGAGGGTTAAGCCTCTGCCTTCAGCTCAGGTCATGATCTCAGGGTCCTGGGATCAAGTCCGACATTGGGCTCTCTGCTCAGCTGGGAGCCTGCTTCCTCCTCTTTCTCTGCCTACCTCTCTGCCTTTTTGTGATCTCTCTCTGTGTCAAATAAATAAATAAAATATTTAAAAAGAAAAGTCTCATGAAAAACATCAAAGAGCATGAAAAGCAGACATCATTTGAGCAATTTGAATCAATTAACAGAGCTAGAGTGTTTATTTTATCTCTTAGAATGGCAGCCTTCACTTTCACACAGATGCCAAATACTAATGTCTGTATTTCTTTAACTTAAGACAAAAATAGACAGGTAGTTAAGTCCTCAGCAGAAGAGCTGACTTGTCTTCATTAATCCAGCCGAGCCTCATGCCCAAGATGAGCAGCATTAAAGGTACCACACAGATGAAGATTTGGTCTCACCAGGACTGTAATAATGCACTCAACCATCCTGAGGTTGTCAGGTGTTTTAACTACAGATTTAAGACAACCATTTTTCCCCCTTTTCTTACCATTTGCCTTTTGTCCAGGTTACTGATTTGCTCTCCAAATCAATCCAAGGAAAATATACCTTTGTGGAATGTTTATCTTTTCAGTAGGCTCCTAGTGGAAGTTTGAATTCCCTAAACTGGACTGCTGGTCAAAGAATGATCTTACGATCTTGTCCATTTTTAATGTAATGTGATTCTAAATGGACCATTTATCTTCTTGTCCAGAAAAAGCTGAGGAAGTAGAAAAGCAACATAATCTGAAGTAAAAATGCTCATGTCATTATCCCAAATACACATGTTGATGATAACTATTCTGGGCAGTTTATTTTGCTCTTCCTCCTTGTTTTCAAGGTTGTAACTCAATGACAGACTTCTTACTAAAAATAAACCATTTGTCTTCCAGAAATTCACTGACGATGTCCTACATTTGTGTGAGGCCACATATCTTGTGGTACAAAAATCTCTAAGAGTTGACTTCTTCAGAAGTTCTAGGAGAAACTACAACAGTCAAACAACTCCATATTGTGTATAGGTCTGTATATATACACATTTAGTATACTACTCATAATATAAATCTTAATTCAAAAATAGAGGATATTTGCTTTATTACAAGTTGTGGTGCTAATTTTTAAACTATCGTCTAATTTCTATCAATTTTCTTTTAAAACAATTACTTTTTATCATAATATTGATAGGGCTAAGAATGAATTTTTAGAAAATAAAAATCAAAGATACACTTGACCATTAGTTCTTCAGAAAAATAGTTCAGCATCCTCTTTTTTTGGTGGTGATGGGGAGGTTGTTTCAATTTATGAGTAGGAGATCAATTTATCTGGACATAAGAACGAGGTCTTTGACTCTTAATCTCAGGAAACAAACAAAACTCAGGTTGCTGGGGGTTGGGTAGGAGGGATGGGTGGCTGAGTTATGGACACAGAGGAGGGTATGTGAGTACTGTGAATTGTGTAAGACTGATGATTCCCAGGCCTATACCCCTGAAGCAAATAATACAGTATATGTTAATTATAAATAAATACATACATACATACATATATACATATATACATACTAGAAAGAGGTCTTTGAGCTGGGTCAAATTGACTGGGCCTTAGGAAGCCACAGTTTTATTTCAGGATATTCAAGGTATTACCTTTCATCACAGAAGTAATTGGAATAGGTAATGGTCTAAGGGGCACCAGGAAAACTCTTTCTAGGGATTCCTTCTATGACATATTGCTCCTGATTGTTTTTACAAGAAATTCTACAAGACAGGGATCCTTGACCCTATTTCCCCCCTTTCTGTGTCATACTGAAAAACACAAATACCCCTGCAAGAGTAAAAGATCAAATGCCTCACACCATTATCTAAACAGTGCTCTTCTCCTCAAAAGAGACTCCTCAAAAGCATTCCCTGTCCTGGTGTCAGTGATTCCTGGGAAGTTGAGGGAGGTGCAAAGCAGAGGGGGCTTGGAGATGACTGCAAACAAACTATTTCACATTTTCTTCATCCTTGCAACAGCCCAAAGTCTTTCCTAAACATGTATTACAACCTCTCAAGTTTTCATTTAAATTACCTTAATGATAATAAAATGTTACTGCATTTTTACTAATATAACATGGTACTATCAGTAAAAACAATACGTGTTTTGTTCCATAAATAACTTTTTACACCTTTTTAGTAAAGTAATGATGAAAGTTTCTTTCTACGTTTCTAATATGGGCCTGTCTGACACCACCAGTTTTATGCATATAAGAAAAGCATATTTATTTTAAAGGAGTAGAGGTTAGTGGGGGAAAATACAGACTTTAAAAACAGCTGACCCACATTCTAGTTCCCAGCTCGAAATTTTTCCTTCTTTTCTTCCCTAGGAGAATTTAGCTCTAATGGTATTAAATACATATTCAAATGTCTCTTCCCTGATACTTCCCCAGAGTAAATAAATATCTGTATAAGACAGAGTTAATTTACAACTGAACTGGGAAAGGCTTACCTTTATCTGTGGGGATTCCGGATGTCAGTTTTGATCTTTAGCCAAGACAGACACAATAGGATTTTTGATGTGCAGTTCAAAGTTCAAAACTCCCCTGAAAAGCCCTCCACTTTGTTTCCTGGTGGTTTTTCTGTATAACTTGTTAGCCAGCCTGGTTTGACTATATGACTATGTAACTGGAGGAGAATAAATATCACACAGACCTTGGTGGGTGTTAGAGCCAAGTGTATCTTTGGGTGAATTAAAGCCCTACGAAGCTTGCACTTGATATCTATCAGATTCCCCCGTCCCCACCCCCCTATACTTTCTTGTTTCTTTCTCTTGCTGCATCTTATTATTTCCTTGTAAATAAAAATCTCATGTAAGTATGCTCTGTTGAGTTTGGTGAGTCCTTTTCAACAACTGAACTTCTGGAATCACTGCAGTGTCTACTACAAAAATGAATAATCTTTCAACATCACTTAACACACAGGTTCCATTGAAATCAGCCTACACAATTCCTCTTCCTGATTTAGGAGTGCTTATGTGTGAATTACACCCTGTCCTTCTTTGGTTCACAAATGATTCTTATTTTGCAAACATCCCCCCCCCCAAATTAAAAATGTATAGTTATTTTGGGTTTGAGACTTCTACATTATATATAATTCCAATAATACTGATATACTTATATAACACAGCTAACATATCCTTGGCAGGTAAATTATAGCTCCAAAATTCTGACAGATTTAACATTTCGCTGATTAAAAATGTTACAAACGTGGGAAATGAATTCGCCGCTGAGGAGGAACATGAGTTTGCCATAGAATGGAATATAGTCATGAAAGTAAAGTTCCTGACAGCTAAACATTGGAAGAATTTGAAGACTTAACAAAAGCAATTAGCAAAGAATGTATTTGCTTCATGTTGAATAACAGGGAAAAAACAAACAACAACAACAACAACAAAAACAGGTTGCACCTGGAATACCAAAGGAGAAAGAATAGAAATAGAAAGAAAGAATAAAGAAAAAAAAAAGAAAGAGAGAGAGAAAGAAGAAAGAAAGAGAGAGAGAGAGAGAGAGAAGAAAGAGAGGGAGGGAGAGAAGGAGGGAAGGAAAAGAGAAAGATAGACTAACCAAACTGGATCTATTAAGAGGGCTTATTTGGAATTTCCCCATCCTTCAGCATATCCCCGATATGTTGAGATCTGTCCATCCTCTTAAGTGGAAAACGTTTGCTCCATCCAGACTAACAGTTCCTATGAGATCCTTACAGACAAGAGAATGCTTGGTGAATGACTATAGCAATGGCCAAACTGTCCTCTAGCTATAAATTACATACAATCAGAATAAACTCATTTTTCCAGAAAAACGAGAGTCTACATCTTCTCTTAAGAGAACAATGCAATCATTAACACATCTAAGGCAACTTCTGAAAGTGCGTGTTGAACTTCAAAGTTAGCTCGAGAGCATCCAGAAAAAAAATGAACATTCCACTGTGGAGTAAAAGGAAAGGTCTGCCTAAATCATTTTTCAGAGAGATGCATTTTCTCTTTACTGGCATTTCAGTTCCCATCACGGATGCTCCTCCCTACTCTTCAGAATACCTCGACAGGGAATCCTGTTTTCCTATGACATGAAGGACAACAGCTCCATTCACAAACATACAGAAATCTGAGGAAGATTAAGTCCCTTGCTGCTTTTCTCCAGTTTTACCTATTTAAATATTTGCATTTACCATGAGAAGAATTCAAAGAAGTTTGTTTATCCATAGTAATTAAGAATTTAAAAGGCTATCAAAAACTATAAAAACTTTGTGTCATTTTGGTTTGATGTTTCCCCATAATAATAATTTTATCACCTATCAGTCCTAACATCTCAGATGAAATAGTAGTACTGCTGATCCAAATACTTCCTAGCTACAGCAAAGTCTTGGACAGCAGTGGTTGAATCAAATAAAGATGAAACCCGAACTGTCCACTGCTTATTGACAAATTATCACATTGTACTAGATCTTCTTGATACCTATTTAATTTTATATTTTTATGGTTTAATACAAGTACCATACAAAGGTTATAGAAGGAAACCAGCGAGGTCCACTCTAAAATTTTCAACTTGAAAATCATTACTGATTTATTCTTACCTATTGACTTATAAACTATATCTTTGCCTGTGCAGAATATAGACTTTCAATCCAAGTCACACTCATCCCAGTAACTTGGCCTAGAACAATCAGACATCTATACACTCTTCACCCTATCCTGGAACTAATGAGTAATACTGCTATTCCAAGACATATTGGGCTATGTCTTGGAAAGTCATGACAGGTCCAGACATGAGACATGAACTGCCAAGTGCTTCAGAGACAGTAGGAGATAGTAGAACCCTCACCACCCATTTCAAAAGGCTGTAAGACTTACCACTCACCCCTTAACCTCTTAGCCACAAAGAGATTATTCAAATTACTAATGACTTGCCCTGTATTCAAGTCTGCTGATGAGGACCAATTTCCCCATTATTCCCATTAACCTTGTTTCAGAAGGACTAGACACCTTTTCACTTTTCTCTGCCTCGTTTTCTCAGGATGCCTCACTGGGCTTGAGGCTGCTTTTCTCCAGTTTTTCTTTCCTGTCCCCCTAACACTTTACCCAGAATTCCTCCACTCAGATATGACCTGCAGCCTGGGACTAGTTTGAATGTGCCATGTTCCCAGCAGAACTCGACATATAATTTTTACTACATTTCTTGAATTGGGATTCCTGTTCCCCTCACTGCCCTATTTCCTATGCAAATCCCCTTACCCTCAAACTCAGCCCCTTCCCTCCTAGCATGCTACCCAGCACATGTATTTCCTATCAATACACCCACCCTATCAGCCTTCTACTTAAAAACTCCTGACTTCAACTGCTGATTTCTTGCCTTCACCTGCTTCTGCAACACCATGAGCAGAAGTATTTCAAAGGGTTTTTCAGGCTAGCCTTTATGGTCTGTCAATTCCACTACTGAACTGTTCCTCCCTTTCTATTCATTGAACTCTATCAGGCCTGAAGAAAGGTTTTGTAAAGCTTGCACTTGGGAAGCATGGTTTTCTGCCAGAACTGACCATCATTTTTGGACTAACTGGTTTTTAGGACTTATGAAGCCAGCTAACACGATCTGTACATTTCAGATCCATGCCTCCCTGCCTCCTCTCTATACTTCAGGAATGATGCAATTCTGTTTAATCACCCCTCACCCACCTCCAGCCCTTCTTCCCCTGGTCATCTCCATTTATAGTTAATGCCTATAACCTGCCCAATCTGCTCTTTCATCTTCTGTCAATATCCCCACTGCCATAGGAGATTTGGAGCAGGCAACACAGAAGCAGGGATAGGGAATGGATCAGATATCAATGAAACAGACTGAATAAGAAGGAAACTGAAAAGACAGAGATGCTAATGGTAAATCACCAACTTGTTCTTTCATGAGCATGTCTGAAGGTACCATGCAGATTATGGAAATAAAGGTGTCCTGCCACATAAATCAGAGTTCTGTTGTAAATTATCTATAGATTTATAACCCAAAAGAACTGAAGCAATAGAACAGGTTCATTTAGATATACTGCACATGCTTAAAAATAAGTTAAAGGAAACATCAAATAAAATAAATCTAAGAAAATACTCTGTGATTTGGAGATTTGTATGCACACATATATATGCACAGAAAGGGAGACTCCAGCACAATCATAGCATCACAAACAGATATCAATATCTCACTTTAGGTAAGGGCAAGTAAGTCTTACTGCTTTAGTAAAATGTTTTCTCCAAAGTCTTTGACAAAAGAAAATATTTTTTTAACAAGTAAATCAAAGTGTGGCCCAGTTTTCTTATTCTCTCTTATTGCAAATTTTACCATATAAAAACACTGGAGCAAATCTGGAGGAGGAGAGTCTAACTACATTAATCACTTCCAAGAATAGAGTTTCAAAGAGAAATTTTGATCTGCATTGAAGTTCTAGTTAGAGATATGACTTCAGTTTGAAGATCATTATAAGGAAAATAAAAAGCTTACTCTTAAAAAGTTTATCATTTTACTGAAAATGAAATAATGTTTGTGGTGCCATACAAAACATCAAGTTTCAATCACTTCAGTTCTTAGAAACTGCAAATGTAAGCTTTTTATATTCTTTTCTAAACATATACTTGCAGGTAAAATACAAAACTTTTTTCCTGATCTGGTTGAATAATTGTGGAAAAACTATTCACTGTAATGGAATCATTTCTCTTTACAAAATATGCTTTGAATGCTTTATTCCCTTGTTACTTAATGAAGGAGTTCAGTTAATAACAGGCAAAAGCTTGGCTTACAATCTTAAAATCATTCTTCTGACAAGAATTCATTGAACTGGAACTGTGTTTATTTTTATGCATGCATATATTATCCCAAAATGGATATGTAAAATGTACTAATTATTGTTCTTAATAAACATGAATTAGAAAACGTTCATCCACTTGTCTTTTTATTCATGAATACTTATCAGGTACCTTCCAGAAAGATGCTCCAGAAGACTGAACCACTATCATTACTACTAAGTTACCTGATCTCTAAGAGACAAGAAAAAAAAAAAAAAAACTCAGTTTCATTTTTGAAAGGAATTCATATTTACATCACAGAATTCTCAAGACTACCAAAATTTAAAAAATGCCTTAAGCTTACAAATATGGTCACACCTCTTACTCTTTGACAGTTTATGTCAGAAATGACTTGTATTTGATAAAAGATATGTAGTCACAAGTCTACTGCACATGCCTGCCTGGGTATAAACATAGTTCTGAGAACCTAAGTCTTTGCTGGGAAGAAAATATTTTTTTCCGTATTTCTTAACCTACTTTACACTATATGTGTGATTACACCATTCCATACAACTAACACCCTCTCCTTCACCTTGCAAAACATCGTTTCCACAAATCACGTCTCTTTATTGCTCAATAAAACAACTCTAACACCAAATTAACTCAGAGAGAAAATATACTCTAAAAACAAAGGAGAAAACTAGTCTAATAACACATATTTATGTCCACTGAGCTACAAGGATCTTACACTGGCAGCTGACATCTTTAAAATTCTTGGCCCAAAGGATACTTTTATATTGTTTTTATTTTAACTGAATTCCAGAATGCAAACTTGTTTTCAATGAGAGAGAACCTCTGGGCCTACAAGACAAGTTTTTGACTGTAATTCAGACCAAATCCTTATAACAATATTTAAAATAGCCATTAAAATCATATTTTTAAAAAGTTATATTTTCAAATATGATGGAAAGGAAGTACCTGGAGACACAGCAGCCACATAGAGAGGGCCACCTGAAAGACACTGATTCCTTTAGTGGGGAGACACAGCCAGCCCATGATATAAGGAGGGAGCTGGAGAAATGTGAATCCTGATTTATCTTCCTCTTCCCTTCCTTGCTGTGCTCTAAAAGTTAGGGAGGGAGAGCTTATGGTGGAGTACCTATTAGTCAGTGTAGGAGCACGCACAGCAGAGTGGAAAGATAGAAGAGTGGATCTAGAGAAGCAGTGGAGACCTAGCTTAATCACCATGCAAAAATCAGAACTGTTGGAGTAAGGGGGCATAGGTGTTAGGGTGGCAAATAGCAATAGCCATTACAGGGGACAGAGGAATTTGAAACCTTTGAATTCATTAGAGGTATAAGTGAATCAGTGTTTCATACAGCCACTTTCTATCACACTGACACCTTGTTAATAGAGTTTACTGTGGAAATGTTCTTTGGCTAACAAGTTCTTTGACAATTTTGGGGGGCCATCTTCATATCTTCACTAAACTCCACATATTGCTTATCAAATGTATTCTTTATGGACTATTAGTCCATATAGACGAACAAATGTATGTGAAGAACTTTATAGAAAGTTCTTACAAGAATAAAGGAATTTTCAATTTTAAAAAGTCATGTTTTCAAAATAGCAAAAGAGATAACTTTAAGCCATGTTTACAAAAAAAGAAAAAAAAAACCCACACAATTCAACAACTTCCATGACTGCTAGCTTGAGCACGCAAGCAAACCAAGACCATCTCAAAAAGGAAAATATCCATTTTAAAAACAAAAGAGCTAATCTATTTGTAGTTACTTATAATATATACACAGTGGCCATTAAATTTAGATGTTTTAGAACATTCCAAGCATCTGAACTTCCAACCTGACATCATGTTGCTTATTGCTTCTCTATAATTGATGGGGCAGGTTGAATTAAAGACTATGAATTCTGCTACTAAAAATGATTCCACAAGCAAATGGCAATGAAGAAACAGGAGAATGGCATCGGAACAGAAGCAGCAGGCCATCTTGCCAGGGAATTATCTTGGGATCCAGGATAATTAGCACGCCAGATAAATTAGTATCACTCTCTACACATCTGCCACGTCTGCCACTCCACAAATATCTTGAGTAGCTTTAGCATCCACGCAAAATGTGGTCACACCTGGGAGATTATTAGAAATGCAGAAACTCAGATCACATTTCAGGCCCACTGAATCATAATCTGCATTTCAACAAGAGCCCTAGGTGATTTGAACACATGATAAAGTTTGAAAAGCACCATTCAGAGGATAACTGAAAATTCTGAGACAACATTTTTTTTCTTAATTCAGGGCAATGATGCATCATAATGATTGCCTCAGATAAACCACCTCTTCGAGAAAGGGAATAGAGAAATCATAGGGTAGTATACCGATTTTTTTTTTCTTCAATGTATGGGATAAAAAATTACTGCCCTTTTATCCTCTCAATGATGACTCCAGGATTTCTGAACAGGAGGAGAGTATAAGGAATTTATCTGGAAGCATGCATATTCTGTAAGACTGAGAAAACACTTAATATCCTTACAAAGAATGGGGAAGTAGACTGATAAAACACCTGGGATATTCTTCTGCCTTGTAAATACCAGCAAGTTATTTTTACCACTCCTAGAAACTTATTTTTCTCACTGAATTGTGTACAAATATCCTCAGGAAAGGGAAACCAATATCAATACTTTTAATCAGATGCCGCATTCATGAAAACTTCCAACTGCAAACTGAATCTCAGTTGAGGAACTCCCTAATTGTTCTTCATCTACTCTAGGTATTTTCCATTGTTGTTCTGAATTCTCTTTTCCAATTTTTGGCCAAGGTAGTTAAATAAAAGGACTTGAAAGGCATTTCAGCTACCCATTCAATCAACAAACATTTATGGAATATCCACCATACTCTACTTTGTATACAAGTGCTAAGTGCTGGAAATACAATAATGATTAAGAGATACTTCCCATCCTTTCAAAACATAGCCAGTGGAGATAGCATACAAACCAATAATGACTCTGAGATATTTTAAGTGCACAAGAGAACTTAAGAGACTAAATATAACAAAGAACCTGCATAAAATAGAGGAAAAAGCATGACCTTTGACTTTGATTTCATTACTATATGTATTTCATTAAGTTTAGCCTTTGTATGCTATAATTATTTAAATCTGGTTTACAACTGTCTCAGTGCATGATTTTGAAAGCATCCCGTTATCAGGGGCTATAAAAAGCAATCACATGGTAATTAATTGTTACTAGGAACACCTACAGCTGAATATTTTATAAAAAGACTAAAACATAGAACTCCAAATAATTGTCGTCCTTGCAAAATATCACCTTGAGTGGTTTACAGTTGTTCAATCTGAATTCTAAAGTACTTATTTAAATTTTGTTTATGATATATTTAACAGTGATTGTTACTGCACTTACAAATGGAAGTCTTATAAATATAATTTTTAATTGCAAAGCACAACATTTGATAATGACCATGTAGAAAAAGGCAACTAAAACAGTTATAATGAATCATTTAAGTAACTGAAATAAATAAAGGATGTATAACATTTTGAAAAACTGGTTTTACATAAAACACAGCAAGAATGAACATTACCATCACTAGGCTAGTACAGCGCTCAGCCCCAACCTCATCTGAGATCAAGATACTTTTATATCAGTTGATAAGAGGGATCAAAATTTTCCCAGGTAAAAACATGTTCTGGAATAGTCACATGTGGGTTTTATGTAACAAACTCTATCAGGTGGATAAGCATGCTTCTTAGCCTTCCTAAAAGAACTGTGAGGTTGAAATTTCCAATGATTTTCCATTGAAAGGACTGCTGAAGGCCTTCCAGTTTGGGATGTTCATGTGTGGCTACCCTGTTGGGATTCGGATGATGGTGGAGTATTATTGCAGGAGATGTGAGTGCACACAAGTGCACTTGTGTTTGGTTATCTCTTTGATTGCATTTTTAGAAATAGTACTGAAGTTTTTATTTGTCACAGTGCTTAAAATACTTTGGAAGATTCTTTTCTAAGTTGACCTCTTAATCATCTTAAATGAAGCAAATCATTTTCCTCTCTCTGGGTAAATTTGATTTTTAAAATAGCCAAGAGCCATTCAGATCCAAATATGGTGAGTTACATATATAATCATAAGAGAGCTTTATATATATATATATATATACACAAAATCCGGCTGTGGAAAAAAACCATGATTACTTGATACTGATATTCTTATAATGCTTACAAAACAATTTCAAGGCCATCCTCAATTTTTAAAAAATGATAGTAATATTGGAATAAACATAGGCTCTCAGGGCCACCACTAATAATTTTGTTCTAAAGAACTGTTATTATGAGTTATGAATACTAAGATATTGTTTATACCTTTGACTTTATATTATGTAAATAGTCTGACAGCAAACACAAAAACTAGTTTATATGATGTCATTTTCCTCTAAATTGAGTTAATTGTAAGAATTATAATTTAAATTCATATTTATAGTTCTTAAATTCCTGGCACAAAGCTGGCATTCAATAAATGTGAAGAATATCTGAATAAAATGAGTAATTTGGTAGAATCCATATATAGCTGGACGACATCGTGCATGAATGACCAAACTTCTATACTAGTCTGACCAAAAAAGTTCTCTATCTGTCCAAAGAATATAACTGAAAGGCAATGAGTGATAAAAACATCTTGTCCAAAAATACTTCTAGCAAAATATTCTAAAAAAGATGAAAAGTATGCCTCTAAACATAACTTATATCCTTCATACAGAAAAATCATAACATCAAACTAAGAATAGATACCTTGGCCAGAGCCCTCAATCTTTACATGGTTATGAGGACAGATACACTTCACTCCTGCCATCCACTCCCACACCAAACCTACACCCCTCCATACACATTCTGGGTTCTTGAACAATATTACTATTTTTTTTGATTCACTTATTTTTTTTCATAAATGCTACATTTATTTATTTAATGTATGCATTTAAAAAATTTTTTAACTTTAAATTATCTTATTTTTTCAGTGTTCCAAGATTCATTGCCCATGCCCCACACCCAGTGCTCCATGCAATACGTGCCCTCAGTACTCACCACCAGGCTCTCCCACCCCCCCACCCCCTCCTTCCAAGTCCCTCAGTTTGTTTGTGTCCAAAGTCTCTCATGTTTCGTTTCTCTCCCCGAATTACCCTACTTCCCATTTACTTTCCTTCTCCTACTGTCCTCCCCCCTTATGCATCACAAGTAAGTGAAACCATTTGATACTTGACTTTTTCTACTTGGCTTATTTCACTCAGCATAAGCTCTTCCAATCCAGTCCACGTTGCTACAAAACTTGGATATTCATCCTTTCTGATGGAGGCGTAGTACTCCATTGTATATATGTACCACATCTTCTTGATACATTCATCTGTTGAAGGGCACCTTGGCTCTTTACACAGTTTGGCGATTGTGGTCATTGCTGCTATGAACACTGGGGTATATATGGCCCTTCTTTTCACTACATCTGTATCTTTGGGGTAAATACCCAGTAGTACAATTACAGGATCATAGGGTAGCTCTATCTTTAATTTTTTAAGGGATCTCCACACTGTTTTCCAAAGCAGCTGCACCAGTTTACATTCCCACCAACAGTGTAAGAGGGTTCCCCTTTCTCCGCAGCCTCTCCAACACTTGTTGTTTTCTGTCTTGTTAATTTTGGCCATTCTGACTGGTGTAAGGTGGTATCTCAGTGTGGTTTTGATTTGAATTTCCCTGATAGCTAGTGATGATGAACATTTTTTCATGTGTCTGTTAGCCGTTTG
>PITA01018263.1:0-33134 GCA_004023965.1 Spilogale gracilis | reverse complement strand
CTCATTTACCAGCAGTGCGTGCGCTAGTCATACAAAAGCTTAGTCTCAAAATCTGCTTTTGGGGGAGGCTGATGGCAAGCTTAACAAACATTAAGACATCATAATGAGATTCTTGTATTTTCTATGACTGATAAGAATGATCCCCTTGGTAAGGGGTGTTCTTCACTGATGTCCTTCAGTGACTGGCTGATATATGAGCAGGAGCGATGTATTCTTTGAAAGGACTGAGGTGGGAATGTGGCCTGTCATTTAACAGTCCAGCACCTTGAATGAATATCGAAATGACAGTCACTCCAGTTTGCCACTCCAGGGTCTGTCCTTCATCACAACAAATTCTCCAAGCAAAATTCATTTTAATTGGCCTTCATAATAAGAGTAGTTGGGAGAAACTTGATCATTCAGTCTGTCCAGCTTGTGTCTGTGTATTCAGGCCCAGTGCAATGGGTAGGTCTCTAGAAAACAAAATTAGGAACTATATTGTTAATAGCGATGTTGGCACTACAGGAAATACATTCTTTAGTATTATCACAGAAATTTCGGGTTCCTGTAACTAGGCCAAAGGCAAAAGAAACAGGGGAGAGACATTTACTCTTGACTCCAACTACCTTGAATTCTGGATTGTACAGCATTGGAAATTCTGAGTCTTGAGTAGAATGCAAAGGAAGGCTTATATCTGAATTAGCAAACTTGCTTCTTAGTCACAATTTCTGTTTCCCTTGAGGAATGTTTCTTGACTCTCAGATGTGATTTGTCCTTTAGGGATAAAGTAGAAACCTTTCCTTCCCTCAAGGATCGTGACTGAAGCACATCTTGGCATTCCCAAAGAAAGGGTGTTTAATCTCCCGCCTGTCTCGAGTAGGTGCTTGTTCCGAGCTAGTGATGGATTTTAGACTGTTCATGCCCAGGCTGCCGAAAGTCTGCGTGTTGAGAAGCTAACAAAATTGAAAATGCTGAAAAATGAGGTCTAATTGGCATGTGTTCATGAAAACCCGAATAACACAAGATGTTGCATGATGGGAATTGAGTGCCAACCTTCTGGATGGTCTCGGGGGACCGGACGTGCTGATGGTCTCCGCTCCTGGGGAAGAGAGAGGGCTTAGATTGATCGGGAAGGGGAAAGGAGCAGTTTCACTCAACAACTGATATCTGGATCCTTTGAAACTTGGTATAAAAGGAGAGCCCCAAATAGAACACCGAGTTGTCCCGAGGAAGGCGAGGCTCAGCCTCTCAGGCCAGCACAAGCTGGAGCTCAGGGGGCGCCTGCTGGTCTCCGGCTTGGGAGGACTTGCTCACGTGGCTGATTGGTCTGCGAAAGGAAGGTTTCAAGTTGAGTGCCATGTAATTTCTTAATCTCGTGTTTGCTTATTTAATCCTCCAGTGGAGACATCTTATTTGCTTTGTCATGGTTCTAATTCTGTGAGTGTTTGTGCAGAGAAACAGATCTCTGTTTTTATTTTGTTTCTCTGCCTGCACACCGGCAGACACGCATGCACACGGAGGCACGCCTTACGTATCCACGGGATTAAGAAAAATTCTGACACATTGCACTAAGAAATGTTAAAATCTGTAACTGGATATTGACTGACCTTTCTAAGAAAAATTCGACAGGAATTAAGATCAGCAGATGTTCTCTCCCAGCAGAGAGCATGAGACCATTAGTCACTAGCTGAGAATGAAAAGCCACAGAGGGCTCCAAGCCCATGTGTATTTATAGGTGTGACAGTTGAAGGAGCTGTGTGTCATGGTTGCTAGGGGACAACTTAGATTATAACTGATCCCTTTTTTTAAAAGCTTGCCTTTATGGGATGTTGACATAGTTAACTTTCGGAAAACAATTGCTTCGTTCCTATTTCCAACTCCTATAAATAAATACATCAGGTATATGCTCTGGGTGCAGGGGTAGTATGATAGACTCCTAGACGTCTTTGGAAATGAGTATCATAACAAGAGTTCCTAGAAATATGGGAAATTTAAAAAGTGATTAGAGGTGTGAGTGCATGTGTGTGTCTGTGTTTGAGAGAAAACAATATCTGAAAACATTTCCCAGTGAACTGCGGTTGCCTGACTAAAACAAAAAGGGACTCCTTTTTCTCTATCCCAAGTAAAGATGGGATATTCTCATTCTGGCCCATTCAACTGGATGGGGCCCCAGTCCTGTTTTCCGTGGGTGTCAGAAATGCTCTCGCGTCCTGTTGACGGTTGAGTCTGCAGAAGGTGCTCACGGATTCAGGACCCTCATGGGGAAGTCAAATATAGGACCCAAGTTTTGCCAGAAGGAATTCCACACAAAATACTACTTTCCAGCTTAGAATGCTTCTTGGAATAAATGAGACATATTTACCCTAATTGCCTAATTTTGAAGGCAGTTTAATCTCCATTTGCAAAAAAAAAAGAATTGAAACTATTCCATATAAATGAAAGTTGGTCTCCAAATTTTCAGGGCCTTTGTCTGTTATTTTGTATATGTTTATAAGTCTAAAGGAATACGTGCTAATTACTGCCGATCTATAATGTACACAAACATTCAGGTAAGTCAACAAACCATGCATGGTCACTAAATACCCACCGCTAACTCCTTCTGATATTTTCTTCCTTTAATATTCTTTAATGCTTGCGCTTATTCAGTATGTTATTGCTTCATAGATGTCAAACTCTGTCAGCTGCGGAAGACAGAGCCATGCCCATGAATTCCTTTATGGGATTTAAAGTCTAATGAGGAAGTCAACATGACAGATGTAAATTAAGGATGATTGATAATTGCTACAAAAGAAAATGAGAAGCTGCCATGGTTTTCAGCAACAGTTCCTTCTCACCCTGCTTTTCTCACCCTGCTTTCTCGTGGGTAAACTGGAGGGACTCCAGTACCTGCCTTGCAGGTGTGGTGCTGATGGGGGGCAGGGCACAGCTCCGGGACAGGGACAATGCACGGAGGGCTTAATGCTGAGTGTCAGGCGCAGAAAGGCTCAGCCCGCGGGAACCACGGTCATGACTGCCACTGCCACTCGCTGTGGGATCGCTCTGTGGAGCCTGCCTCAGAAACGGCTGAGGTCGTGGAGATGCAGGACAGGCTTCTGAACTCGTTGGTTCTCCGTTTCACCTGGAAAGCAGAGCTGCTTTCTAGGATTCTCATTTCTGTAGCTTGGCATTTAAAGATTCCATAATCCTTCCCTTGTTATGGCAGCGCTGTGCTTCCTTACTCATCTCTGAAATGATCCCCGTGATCCAGTCCAGAGTGTTCTTCCCGTATCTCTCCACACAATATGAGCCTTCTCTGACCCGTGTAGTATAGCCCTGTTCCATCGGGGATCAGTTCTGTGACCTTGAGCAAGGTAGTTCACATATCCAGGCCTCGATTTCCTCTTCTGTAAGACAGGAATGATAAATGGTGCCTCACGTAGGTGGACCATAAGGACTGAACCAGGATCGTTAAGTTCACAGGAAATGGAACAGCGCCTTGCCCCTGCTGAGTGTTAGTGATGCCTCTTATTTCATGTTCCCTGTTACCGCCTTGATGGGAATTATTCACCCCATTTGCATCTTTCTATTTTACTAAACATTGCCGCCTAAATAAAACTATGTCCTACTTGGGCACCTGGGTGGTTCGGTTGGTTGGGCGTCTGCCTTCAGCTTGGGTGGTGATCCCAGGGTTCTGGGGTCGAGTCCTGAGTCAGGTTCTCTGCTCAGCGGGGAGTCTGCATCGCCCTCTGCCCCAGCCCTGGCTTGTGCCCACTCACTCTCTCTTTCCCTCTCGCAAAAAATAAATGAAAAATCTTTAAAAACCCATGTCATACTGAACCCTTAATCTTATTCCATAACTCTTTTTAAGTAGTTTAAAGCATATTATAGTTCTCCACTGCTCCTACTGAGAAATATAGCATTTGGTGTTGTGTCAGAAATGCCCGAAGCCAAGCTGAAACCCGCTGAAGCAAAAGGGAATCAGCTTCCCGGAAGTGCTGTCCGTGGATGCCATCAAAAGCTCCGGAAGTAGGCAGAAGGATTTGAGTTTGGATATATTTTTAAAAATCTGGGGTTTTTTTTTTTTTTTTGGTCTAGAAAAATTACTTTCAGTTATAAAAAATACCTTTTGACTCAAGTTCTCGAGTATATGCGAAACAGACCCGTTGTCCTCTGAAGCAGTCAGTAAACAAGGCGGTCTTTGCTGCTTCTTGCACGTCGAATCCCCAACTTTAAGTTCTGGTTTCTCCCCAATTGCCCTGGACACAAGTACATGTCGTTTTATAAAGGTGAGTTTCACATATCGTGAGTGTGTCTGTGTAATTATTTTCGGGGCCATGTGTAAACGTTCACACACTGGTGGAAGCATCACGAAAAGCCCGGAGCCAGGAAGGGAGCCTGATGGCAGGTTCTCGGTTCTCAGCTTGGGTTTATTGAAACCAGTGGATGGGAAATGGTACAGAGAGAGGTTATCTGTGCTCTGCCAAGATTCATTTGTTCAGCCTGATATTTTCTAGTGCTCAAAGACTCTTTGGGCAAAAGAGATGAAGCAGGCTGCTCGCACATGCTCTTATTGAATTACAGTCTATTTTTAAAGAGCACGGGAGTGTCCCCAGTTCTCAGTCTTACAGAACCCCCTAATGGAGGAGACTGTGTGCTGCTTTCAGAAACTAAAGTGCCTTTAGATGTCATCTCTGTGGCCACTAAACTGTACAGACACAAATTTGACTTTAAATATAAAATTTAGACATGATTTATAAATATGGTTTTTTAAAGGAAAAAAAGGTACACAATAATTTAAAAGCCAGGTGCAAGTAACAAAATTATTTAGACCCCAGTTTGCACATGTGAGTTACTTGGTTCTTAACACAACTCCCCACTCTGTATTCCTCCTGATGATTCAGTGAGATTGCCTGAAATCAATTTGATCCTTTTGGAGCTTGCTTTTAAGGCTTTCATGGTGAGAGCAATGTTTAGTCGAGGACTAATTATTCTGCTACCGAGGCAAAAGCCTTCTGAGAATTCTAGCCGATGTCTGTGAATTCTGAGGTTTTCCACTCTGATCCGTGAGACCAGGCATCATTCCCAGCCCTGCGTGAATGCAGGACTCTCCTTCCTGTCGTCCCTTCGGCTGGCTTGTTTCTGGCCCTCAGAGCCCTCATGCGTATTTATCGTGGCCCTCAGCTGAAGACCTGGATCCCAGCGCATGGCCAGGGGTCTCTCTGCAAGCCCGCCTGCCCCACACTCTGTCCTGCCATCTCCAGCCTCTTTGGTCTTTAGTTTGGACCCTGAGTTCTATGTCCTCAGCTCAGGGATGCACCAGGTTGCCCTTCCCTACTCTGTAGCCTGGGATCTCAAGGTCACTGGGATGTACCAGGTTGCCCTTTCCTACTCTGTGGCCTGGGAACTCAGGGTCACTGGACGATCATAGGACTCACCACCTTGCAGAGATCAACATCCTTTCTTTAGGCCCAGGAGCTTGAAAATCGTTTTTTCCTATATTTTGTCTTCCTTCCTTCCTTCCTTCCTTCCTTCCTTCCTTCCTTCCTTTCTTCCATCCTTCTGTCCCTTCCATTCCTTCCTTCCTTTCCTTCTTTCCATTCCTTTGTTCCCTTCTTTTCATTCCTTCCATTCCTTCCTTCCATTGTTGTTTCAGACGGGAGGGCAGATTGGATCCCCCATATGCCATTTTGCCTAAAGCCAAGTTACCTCTTGTCTCTCTTTTTGAACCAGGAATTCTCTGTAACTTTCTCATAAGGTGTTTCTTTGCAGTGACTTTTGGGTGAGGAATACCTGTCTCAGAATCACTTGGGAAGGTCATTAAAGATGCAGATTTCTGAGCTTTACTCCAGGCCTGCTCCATCAGAATCTCTGGAGCGAGGTCCAGAAGGCCGCTGTTTAAACAGTGCCTGGGGAGCTCACACACACTCCATCTGGGAACTGCCTAAAGGGATGCACTCATTTGGGCCAGATCACCTAATGTGTATACGTAAATGTGTTCTTCTAGGTATATGGAGGCAGAAAGAAGGGATGTTGGTTTCTAGTTCCACTAGGAAGCCTCAGCCCCTTTCTGTGATGAAGTGAAGCTGCTTGTCTAAGGAGCCATTCTCCTCACTTTTATTCTCCTTGGACTGGCACAGGCAGGTAAAACCATAAATTCCTCAGCTGCTGAACAAGCACTTCACTAGGCTCAAGGTTCTTTGGCAAAGGATTGCTTACCTTGACCATGCAAAGTGTCCTTTGCTAAAAATCTGTCCCTTAGTTTTTGTGGAGAAGAAGATGGTAACAAATGGAATGTACCAAGGCCTTAGTTTCGGGAGCTTTTTGGAAAGCACTGCATGTCTGCAGGTCCTCGGGCAAAAGCCTGAAAAGCCTGTTTGAAAGCCACGGGGCGGGGGGGGGGGGGGGGGGGGGGGGGGGGGGGGGGGAAGGCGGGGAGTTGTGAACTTGAACTGAATTCACCAAGAGTGTGGGAAGTTGGGGATGACCGTCATGAGGGAGGGACTCTTAACTGGTCCTTATCATGTGGCTAGAGTGTGCGAGGTTCATTCCTTAATGAGGGCAGGAGTGACAGAGAAAGCTGGAACCCAGGAGGGCATGGGGGGGGCACCAATGACCCTTACTGGAAAATGGATGTTCTCTCTGAAACTAAAGAGGAAAGAGATAAACCCTGGATTGCCACACTGAAGCCATTGGTAATTTTCTCCCTCACACGAGCACCAATCATAGAATACTCAAGGCTCTTTGGTTAAGAACTCAGTAAAGCTTCAAACGGTTTTTAAACTTCCTTTTATGTTAGTTGGGGCTTACGTTGCATGTTGATCAGTACCAGGGATGGTGGGAAGACCGCCACGCGCCATGGAATAGCTCTGTCTCCAGCATCATCCGATATTCACAGGAGATCCTCTCTCTGGTTATGTGTTCCCCGGGTGAGGCTCTCTAGGAAAACCTCGAGTTTCGGGATGGAGCAGCTCTGTGTGTGTCTGTGGACGTCACGTCACCTGTAATTAATCAATATCTCCACCAGCCACCCAAGCGTGAATCTTAGTTTCCACTGAATATTTAGATTCTGCACACGAAACGCTCTTTCGTTCCTGGAAAGGGTGGGTCCTAATTTACACTGTGTGAGTATGGCTCAGTCACACCTCAATCCTCCTGACTCTGGGAAGGAGTGAGAAGGAACAGGGACTGTTCTTCCTTGTGCTAAATTATATGTAAACTTTTCAAAGGAGGTCATTGAATTTATCCATTCTTTGAAGAGGGCACATGATTTAAACAAAGAGAAAGACTGGAAACCAGGAGTCTTAGCCTCAGGTCTTGGCTCTGCCCTGAACTAGCTCAGAAAACTTGGGTTTCACTCTTCTCATCCACAAAATAAGACTGAAAAGTTGATATTAGATGTCCTATTTCATTCTGAATTATACAACTATATTAGATATTATTCAACTGTGTGTTATGTACCTATGTTACCTGAATTGGGATGTGATAACATGATATACATTAGTGGTTGACTGTATACAGTGGAAGACTGTAGAAATGTTTGTTCCAGTGGGACTCAGAATTATTTGCTTGATAGTTTAAAACTATTTTGAAACTCCCAGAGAGTGACTCTTCTGGATCCATGTTTCATGTATTTTTTTAAGATATATTTATTTGAGAGAGAGAGAGCATGTGTGCGCACATGTGGGAGAGCATGATTGGGGAAGGGGTGCAGAGAGAGAGAGGGAGGGAGAGAGTCTCAGGCGGACTTATGCTGACTGCAGGGTTTCTCACTGGGTTTGAACTCATGCCCCTGAGTCATGACCTGAGCTGAAACCAAGAGTCCGATGCTTAGCTGATTTCTCCACCTGGGTGCCCCAGGGCCATGTTTCAGTGGGATCTCTTCTTTGCTTTTGATTTGGATGTTTTTTTAGCTGTACATATTTCCTTTAAATTTTATTCAGCATAATCTATACATTTTTTTCATCAAACATTTACTATGTTTTTAAACATTTACTATTCTTTCCAAAACCCATCTGTTCAGATAATATTTTCATGTTTTACACAATGGAGTCCTCATGTCTGTTTGTGACTGTCACAATAATTCAAATATCAATTAGATTTATTTAAGGTTATTGTGTTAATATAAGCAACCATGGAATTTTTTTGTCCTAAGATACTGTCACATAACAGCCTTTTCCAAAGGGGAGGAATTTAATATAAGTAAGAGTGTCCTTGTATGGCTATTGAAATGTTTGCCTCTTGAATGTCCTCTTGTTTCTTCTTCCACCCAAGAGGAGTGTCTGCGGACAGGAGAGGGGCAATGCTGCAGGTACTCAGTTGGTGCTGGTTGGAATTAATAAGAAACACATTGCATATAATGGGAGACACAAAGGGGGAACTGGATAGCTTTTTATTGAATAAATGAATAAGGATGGATGGGTGCTGAGGTTTCCTCTTATCCACGTTGAATCCCATTATGAAAATAGGTAAGATCCTTAAATGTAAATTTTGTAAAAACAAAATTCTTGGTTAATTCATTGTGATATGTTTTGAGCACCTTAAATCATATGAAAACTTCACCATGACATTATCGCTATAGTGATATCTTGGGTAATTTTAGGCAATTTAGTATAAGACTAGGCTCCTTTCTGATTTTAGGGTATTTACTTACCAGAAGAGTAAGTATGTATACAAATGTTGTGTCACATCTGATGATTTAGGGATCGTAAAGGTAGCATTAGAACAAGGTTTTAGCATCTATACAGTACAGCTTACTCAAAAACTATGTTCCATCGGGGCGCCTGGGTGGCTCAGTTGGTTAAGCAACTGCCTTTGGCTCGGGTCATGATCCCAGAGACCCGGGATCGAGTCCCACATCGGGCTTCCTGCTCGGCGGGAGGCCAGCTTCTCCCTCTCTCACTCCCCCTGCTTGTGTTCCCTCTCTGGCTGTGTTTCTCTCTATCAAATAAAAAAAATCTTAAAAACAAAACAAAACTATGTTCCGTGGCTTTAGCTAGCAGAAATATTGTTTGCTTCACAAATAAACTGAGACAAAAACTTAAGTAATGTGTTTATAGAAATGTAAAGTGAGATATATTCATGTAACAATGTTATTAAATAAAAAGCATGATTATACATTTAAGTATCAAGAAATTTTTGTTTTTTATTTAATTTTTAAAAAGATTTTATTTATTTGAGAGAGAGCAAGAGAGAGAGAGAGCTTAAGCAGGGGGAGGAGCAGACGAAGAGGAAGAAACAGACTCCCCACTGAACAGGGAGCCCCACATGGGTCTCAATCCCAGGGCCCCAGATCATCCCCTGAACTGAAGGCAGATGCTTAACTGAATGAGCCACCCAGACGCCCCTCAGCAAAATTTTAAATAGAGGCCATGTGTGTGTGTGTGTGTGTGTGTGTAGCTTTCAGAACAATAAGTCAATTTGCATGTATCCATCATCTAAGTTAAAAAAATAGAATATGACCAATATTCAAGAAGACTCTGTGACATGCCTCGTGGATACCCCCGCACCATCCCTGCCTTAGGTAACCCTATTCCTGAATCTTGGGCTTTTGGGGTTTTTTCTTAAATCATTTCCTTTCTTAAATAATCTGTTGGCTTCGTATGACACTGAGCTTTATATAAATGAAATCATACTGTATGTATTCTATGATTTTTTCCTCCCAATATTGTGATTCTGAGGTTCATATACAAACACGGAGTTCTAGTCATTTCCATTGCTATTTAATCTTTCATTGCCTGAACACAACTCACTTTATCTGTTCATTATCCTGATGAAAATATTCGTAAATTTGTTTCAAAATATGAGATGTTCATTCATTCCATTTGAATCATTAAAAGAATGATAAACCATTCCATAATAAGTTTTTCACTGATTTTTGCCAGAATTATATTTGCCAGAAAGTTCAACCAAGTCCTTAAATACTATTCAATATGCACAGAGAACAGAAATTAAACTCTGTATTGCTGTCAGCTGAATGGGCCCAGAAACGCAGCAGTGGCCTAATCTGTCCTACCCCGTTTGCAAGAAGTGGTTCACAGAAAGGAGGCCACAGGGCGCCTGGGTGGCTCAGCCGGTTAAGCGTCTGCCTTTGGCTCAGGTCATGGTCCCGGGGTCCTGGGAACAAACCCCTTGTGAGGGAGCCTGCTTATCCCTCTCTCTCTGCCCCCCCACTTGTGTTCTCTCTCCCTCTCTTTTTCAAATAAATAAAATCGTCAAAGAAAAAAGGAGACCACGGTTTAATAATCTTATTTCCTTTGCCACTTGCAGTTTTTGCCTTCCTTTACAAAATCTTTTCCCATTAAGCAGACCTATTGGCAAGATTTTGTTACAGAGAGTGGCTTCCTATCCATGTGCTTAGTGTTTCCTTTAATAGGTCTGGAATCCTTCATAAGGTATGCAAAGCTAATGCTAAATTTGGTCACCAATGAAAACAGGCCGGCTCAGTGATTCAAGAGAGGGGTAGCGTTAATGGGTACATAAACCACTCCCCAACAGCTAAACATCCCCAAAAGTTCATTTCTTATGATAGGAAATCAGTCAGCAAGTATCTACCTCATGGAACAGCATCAACATGGAGAACTGGCAGCCCAGAGACTCTCTAGCAGAGCATTAGTTGAAGAGGAAGGAAAGTGAACTCATTGTTTTGTTTTGTTTTTTTTTCTATTTTAATGCTATTGCATTCATTTAAAATATAATTTAAATTATATTTTAAAAAAGGAAATTTATCTAAACCACAAATTGTCTTACCGTTCAAGGTATAGTAAAAAGAAATAGAGTCACCCAGGTGGCAGAGTCGGTTAAGCATTCCACTTGCTTTCAGCTCAGGTCATGATCTCAGGGTCATGGGATCGAGCCCCGCCCAGGTCAAGCCCAGTGATGGGCTCCATGCTCAGCATGGAGTCTGCTTGGGATTCTCTCTCTCCCTCTCCCTTTGCCCTTCCCCACTCCCCCCACACACTCTCTCAGATAAATCAATTAAAATTTGTAGATTAGATAATTAAATTTCCTTTTTTAATATAATTTTCAGTTATATTTAAATCCTTAAAAAAATAGAATCCACATATACACAGTCTCTGGGGAGTGTAACATCTAAGGGCCAAAGAAGCTTTGATTTGTCTTAGGACTACTGGATTTGAATCTAGAGACCATCTTACTCTGATTCCCTTGCAGTTATAGCTTGGATGATAGTTCACTAATAATCTTTGTCTTCTACTAGAAATTTATTTATTGCCATATCCTTAGTTCTATAGCAGTGCCTTCCACTGGGAAGGGTTCTCCATCCTGGATGTAATATACTAGGTAGGCACTAACAATTACCTATTACATGAATGAATCTGGGAGCCCTTGATAGAGCTTGTTTGAACTGGTCTATTTCTGTGATGTGTTAATTATTGCAAGAGTGGGATTTGAACTCACTATCACTGTGATTTTAAGGGAATGCCCTGCATTTGCATGTCTTCTTCCTGGAGAGATGGTTACTGGTTTTAGCTTATTGAGGTCCCTGTGGGAAAATGAGGTCAGGGACACAGAGCACATGCATGACACATGCATCACACTCAGCATGTTCTATGATGATGGCTGGGAGAAGGTACAGTAGAAAAACACAAGGTATGTTGAGACCCTGTCGAGTTTAAGTTTCCTATTGAGTTGACTGACTATAAAATACATTGAGAAGGCATTGTCGTTGATGACGATGATGATGATTAGAAGATCAATGCCAAGGTTTCTCTAAAAGCACGGTGGCTTCCCTATCTTTAAGGTTTCAAACTTTCTACCAAGTCCCTCCAGGCCCAGGGTGATTAGGTCTTGTCCCACCTTCAGAGCTTCATACAGCATTCCTCTTCTGGCTGACTCTGTCTCTGCTGGAGCCACACGTGGGGCTCTAGAGAAGAGTGCTGGTAGCTCCTTCTGGCTCCAGGCTCTCTGCATATGTCGTACACTGCTCTATTTGGAACTCTTCCAAGCCTCTATGATAGACTCTGCTCATCCAGATTTTGGCATAAAAGTAACTTCTTCAGAGATGTCTCAAAGCTCCACCCTATACTTTACTCTCGGCTATTCCTTCGTTGTAATGTGCAGCGAGCTGTTTAGCCTATAGCTCTTCTCGTGGCATGTGAACTTCGTAAGGCGGGTGTCTGGCTTACTCACCTCTGCATTCACAGGGCTTTTCCAGAGAGTGTGGCCAAGAGCAGGCGCTCAATAAATACTTGTTGAAGCAATGACTGCTGAATGAATCATCAAAAGTGCAGCTAAAATTTTTTGTTTCCTTTTTTCTCTTTAGCTGGGAAGTTATCAATTCCAAACCAGATGAAAGGACCAGGTTCAGCCACTGTATTGCAGAATCATGGATGAATTTCAGCATATTTCTTCAAGAAATGTCTCTTTTTAAACAGCAGAGCCCTGGCAAGGCAAGTTTTCCAGCATAGGAGAATTACTGTATGTGTTTTAGAATGTGCAATAAATTGGAAATGAATGAATTAACCTATTTTATCAGCCTATGAGGGTTCTCCATCCTAGATGTAATCTACTAGGAACACACGCCATGAAAGCTGGTATTAGGTTCAGAAATGTGAGTGTGTTAGCATAGCAGTAGAAGATCCTCAAGCTTATATTTCAAGACTGGTTTCCTATTTTATACATACTTACCTAACTCATTAACAAAAATGGTGATGGGTCTTGATATCGGCCAGACCAAAGAGAAAAAAAAAATACCTTAAGAAGAATCTCGGTTTAAAAACAGACACTTAAATGCAGAGAACTGGTGGTTGCCAGAGAGAAGAGGGGCAGGGCAATGGGCAAGACAGGCAAAAGGGATTAAGAGGTACAGACTTCCAGTTACGAAAGTCACCACCGTGTTGTACACCGGAAACTAATATAATGTTTATAGGTCAACTCAACTTCAATTTAAAAAATAAGTCATAGGGATGTGAAGTACAGCATAGGGAATGTTGTCAATAATGTCATAGTAAGTAGGCAGGGAAGATAGTCACTAGACTTGTCATTCTCCATGATGCATGTAAATGTTGAATCGCTGAGTTGTACACAGAAAACTTGTAACATTGTCAATGTCAATTCCATAAAAAAAAAAAAAAGAATTTCAGTTTCTATTTAGGCTGGTTCTGAAGTCAAAGGGAGATGAAATGAATGTATAGTCCTTTGAAGGTGCTTTTGGAGAAAATAGACTCAGTCTAAAAATAGAGATGCTTATATGATTTATCTAGTAAAACCTTTGGCAAAGACGAAAACCCCTGAGAAGGGTCGCAAGTGGTTTGGAAGGGATTGCATGGTACACACGCTTGGAGTACTTGGATGTGTAGAGGCGGCCTCAGCTGTGATTGTGAGAACGCGGGTGTAAGGGCAGAGCCATCGCCAGACCCTTTCCCTTCCAGTGTTGTGTTCAAATTCCTTGAGCCTCCACCTGTAACTGGAAGAGCCTAGGAATATCGACACTGAAAATCCCTCTGGTTGTCCCATGTACAGGCAATCTCTTAACTCCAGTAGTCTTGAATAATAGAACTGTGCTTGAACACATTTTGAGCCTATTAAAGTGGCGAGATTGTATATATGTGCATTTTTTTTTTAATCCCTGAAGGTAAATCTTAGCATGGATATCCATATGGTGGAGAAGGGGAGTTGCATGGTTGATACCTATTTTACTGAAATGATTAAACACATTTTTAGGAGATTCTGAACTTAAAACTTCTTTGTTACAAATTTGATACGAAATCTCTTTGTGAAACTGAATTCTGGACATGGTAATGCTTTCCTACACTTATTCTTTCAATGCTTATGGTCTTTCCTCTTTCATTTTGTTATTCTTTAGGGGCCTCTGCTGTTTCAGAAACAGCTCTCAGGGCACCTGGGTGGCTTAGTGGGCTAAAGCCTCTGCCTTCATCTCAGGTCATGATCTCAGGGTCCTGGGATCGAGGCCCACATTGGGCTCTCTACTCGGCGAGGAGCCTGCTTCCTCCTCTCTCTCTCTGCCTACTTGTGATCTCTCTCTCTCTATCAAATAAATAAATAAAATATTAAAAAAAAAAGAAAAGAAACAGCTCTCAATATAAGTTCATCTGTTCTCCTTTTGACTAGTTAACTTATTAACCCTGTGCCAAAGAATGGAAAACCCAAGATTAATGGTGTTAATCAGTTACTGATCAGAGTTATGTGTTCTTTCTTCCTATGTCTTTTTGAAATTCCCTTAATGAATTTTCTTTGCTTGCCAATTTAATCCCATAATTTAAAGATAAATCAAAAGAAGAAAGATAGTTTATTTTTTGTTGTTGTTGTTAAAGATTTTATTTATTTATTTGATACACAGAGAAAGATCACAGGTAGGCACAGAGGCAGGCAGAGAGAGGGGGAAGCAGACTCCCCGCCGAAAAGACAGACCAATGTGGGGCTCGATCCCAGGACCCTGAGATCATGACCTGAACCGAAGGCAGAGGCTTAACCCTCTGAACCACCCAGGCACCCCAAAGGATAGTTTATTTTTAAGACTGGGGTGTGGAAAACAAGTGAAGGCTTTATGAGAGATTTTTTTGTCATGATGTTTAAATTTCTTAAAACAACAAGGATTTTTTTGGTCATAACTGACAGAAGGAAAATAAGCACATTTCACTGTAGGAATTTCGTTTCATTCCCAGTTGGTTCCTAAGTGACCTAGAAGTGGGGTCAATTTGAGGGATGGTTATGATTAGGAAGAAGGATAGTAATGGCCAATGGATTCATCCCAGTGCTTGTCAACTGCGCAAATTGCCGTTCTGTTTATACAAATGCCTCTAATTTCTGCTTTGTTGTGTTTATGAATTTTGATGGGTTTAGAGAATTAGTTTGAACTTGCAGGTTTATTAATCAGGCTGCATTATTTTCAGTGACTGATCTTGAGTAGAAGAAGTTTCTGGGGATATATTAGTCTTCAGTTCTCTTGCATCTGGCAAAAATATAGCCACAGGCAGAATTAATGGGAGATATTCTCTGTGCCAGAAATTAGCTTTTGGAACCTCAAAATGATTATTAATAAGTGTTAAAGTGGACTGAGGCTGGCTGAACACAGCAGTCATGAGGCAGACCCAAGTAGAACATTGTTTGAAAAAACATTTGCCATAACGTGATAGATCACATACAGTAAAGAATTGTCTCCGTATCCTGTGCCCAAAAATGTCTTGGAGTTATGTGTAACTGTGACATGTTGTTTCTGTTATTTCTAGTTTTGTCTCCTGGTCTGCAGTGTGTGCACATTTTTTACAATCTTGGGAAGTTATATTCCTGGAGTTATACTCAGCTACCTACTGCGTAAGTATGGTAGAACATTTGGCTAATTCATGTGACGCATATGCTATCATTTAATGGTCAACAGGCTTTCCATCATTTGGAAGAGGAGGGATGAGTCCTTAACTGTAAAGCACATTGATGATCCTTTAATCTCCTGCTGTACAAAGCTTCTCCTTTTCCTAGAAACATGTTTATATTTTAAAGTTGGAGGAATGGCTTCCAAAGGGCAGGGTTGGTTATAAGTGATTTTATTTTATTTTAATTATGTCATTGAAACTGTAAGGAAGCTGTATTTCCAGCCCCCCACAAACACACTAATCCTTTTGCTCTTGTGTATATTCTGTGGCTCAAAGAATAATTAAAACCACAATGTGATACCATTACACCCCCACCAGAATGGCTAAAATTAAAAATACCCTAGCAAGTATTAGTAAGGATACAGGGCAACTGGAAATTCTCACATACTGTTGGTGGGTAGGTAGAATGATAAAAACACTTTATTTGGTAGTTTCTTAAAAACTATATATGACCCAGCTATTCCACAGCTAGATATTTACCCAAGGGAAATCAAAGTATGTATCTCCACAAAGACTTGATTGCAAATGTTCACAACAACTTTATTTGTAGTAGCCAAAACCAGAACACAATCCATCTGTCCATCCATAGACATACCAGTCAACAAACTGTGGTATATCCATATAACGACTACTCAGCACACAAAAAAACTGATATAGGAAACAGTCTGGATAAATCTCCAAATAATTAGATTGAGTGGGAAAAGCCAGGTTAAAAAAAAGAACATATACCATATGATTCCATTTATACATCATTTAAATTCATCTTTAGCTAACAGCAAAGCACACGAATGATTGCCTAGGTATGAGGTGGGTGAGGGCAGGGAAAGACACGACAAGAAGATTAATAGGAAGATGGGGAAAATCTAGGGGGTGATGGATATGTTCACTGTCTTCATTGTGGTAGTGGTTTCTAGGTTTGTATGTGTATGTCAGAACTTATCAAATTGTATACTTTAAATATGTGCAATTTATTGTATGTCACATATAACTCCAAAATCTGTTTTTTTTTTTTTAAAAAAAGTATAGATTTCCAGCTTCCCCTGAAAAATATAGTCTGGTGCTGCCACCTTGAGATGGGATGGGTACCTCCACTGAACTGACCCTCACATTTCCCCATTTTTCTTACACCAGCTTTTACAATCCTTGGCTTCTAGTTACATATGAGTTTGCAACTCCTATTTAAAAGGTAAATGGGCACATTTTCTAACAAAAACAAAGAAGTAAACAATAGGGAATACAATACATTCACTAGGTCAGTCTTCAATTCTTTTTGTATTCCTAATGCATAACACCCGGTGATCAAAGCGCAAACCCATTCTCCCAGCCGGAACTCATAAGTATCAGCCTTTGATCTGCCTTGTTTAGGAAGTAAAGGACAAAAGAGCTGGGTTAAAAAAAAAAAAAAAAAAAGAGCTGGGTAAGTCCTGAGAATTTGCATTTCTAAAAAATTCCCATCACTGGCGCTGCTGCTGCTCCTCCTGCTGGGTCAGTCCCTACGAGAATCACTGATATGGGTCATTTCCCTTGAGGGATAGTCTGATATAGGCCAGGCATTATTCCGATGATTTGCAGTCACCTTATTTATTCTTCACGAAACCCCAAGAGATAATATTCTTATCCCAATATTACTGATGAGAGGCTAACATATAGTAACTTTCCTATAGCAAAATGGCTTATTCAACAAATAAGTAGAGTACAGATTTTAATCCAGGACTGTTGTCAAGAAAGTATGTAATCTTTGTTGGTGTTGAGGTGAAAGAATAAAAGGGAGAAAGTGGATTTAATAGCAAGTCTTTGAAAACAGTGACTGGATGCTTAATGCCTGTGTGCATGCATGTGTAGGGGAAGATGTTTTCAACAGGAGGAAGAATAGAAATTATGAACTTATTTCACAGAGGCATTGCTCTAAGAAAAAAACGTTTTGTCTTACTGACTGAACTATTTTGTGCAATACTAGAGGTAGCCTTTTGAAAGGAAGGTCATCTTACCAACGCACTCTTCCTTCTTATGTTTCAGTGCTGTGTGCATTTTTGTGTCCCCTGTTTAAGTGTAATGATATTGGACAAAAAATATACAGCAAAATCAAGTCAGTTCTGCTGAAGCTAGATTTTGGAATTGGAGAATATATTAATCAGAAGAAACGTAAGAGATCTGGTAGGTAAAGTTTGAATTTTAGATTCCATACGTGGCTGGCTGTTTATTACAAAATCACTTTGAATATGTCACAAACTGCTTTTAGCCTCTTATTACATATTATTACAGAAGCTAATGCCCCCAAAGTAATGTAGCCTTTGCCTATTTAGGCATCTGTGCTTTTCTCAAACATATAAGAAATTGCCTTTTTAATAAAATTTTCCGGGGAATAAAGAAAAATTGTCTGGGGAAGGAGGAAAGGATTTAATAATTCTGTATTTGTTATTTGTGATTTCCTTTGTTTTAGTTGTTTTATTTGGGGTGGACAATTGCAAATAAAAAACCATGCTAAGGCTAAGAGTGTGGGAGCTGCATAAGGGGATTGAGAGCCAAGGGGAGGAAAAGAAAACAGGAAAAACCAAAGTGATCACTTTTCACTGCTTAACTTGGTCTATGACCTTATAGGTTCTCAAACTATAGCAAGCATCAGAATTACCTGGAGGTATTATTCAAGCATAGAGTCCTGGGCCCCACCCCAGAGTTTCTGATTCAGGTGGTGTAGAGTAAGGCCTGAGAATTTGCATTTCTAAAAAATTCCCATCACTGGCGCTGCTGCTGCGCCTGTTGGGTCAGTCCCTACGAGAATCACTGATATGGGTCATTTCCCTTGGAAATCAAACACTTGCAGATATGTGAAGCGTGTTGTGCGCACACATTTAATTAAATGTAAGTTTTGGAGACTATGAGGAATGTGGGGTCAGGATATCACCGTGGAATGGATAAAATACACTACGTCTAAGCTGGCCAGGACACTGAAGGCCAAATTTTTTCTCAACAGAAGCAGACAAAGAAAAAAGCCCCAACGATGACAGTGAATTAGACCTTTCAGCTCTTTGTCCTAAGGTACTTTCTCTTTGGTTTTCCATTTGTTCCTGTGTAGTTTGACTGTAAATTTACTTATATGCCCTGAATCGGAATGATTTGCCTAACGGACTCCTATTTCTCAAGATGACTGACTGAGCAATTTCAGAAGGAGAGTTACTCATCCAGTTTTTATTATTCTGATATTTGGGGGTTCGAATGGAGTTTTCACAAAGATTTCTGTCAGATGTTTCAAACGTGTCGCTGCTGTCTGTGTTCACGCAGATCAGCCTCACGGTCGCGGCCAAGGAGCTGTGCGTGTCGGACACCGATGTTTCCGAGGCCTCCTGGACTGACAACGGCACCTTCAACCTGTCGGAAGGATACACTCCACAGACAGACACTTCCGAGGGTAGGCTCACATTTCTCCATACTCTTGGTCTCAAGTAGGTATTAGGAGTACATCCACAAATATTTACGTCTGTTAACTGCTGAATGGATGCACAAAATACGGTGTATCTATCTGTACAGCGCAATCCCACTTGGCTGTAGAAACCAAGTATGACACTGCTCTGACTCGGTAGCACCTTGAAAACACTATGCCGAGGGAGAGAAGCCAAACACACAAGTCTGCATGATCTGTCGGGCCATTCATATGAAACACCCAGAAGAGGCAAATCCATTTGGACAAAAAGTAGGTTAGTGGCTGCTAGGGACTAGAGGAAGAGGAATGGTGTGAGTGACTGATAATTTTTGTTAATGATGAAATCGGGTATTGGTGGTGGTTGTAAATCTCTGTGAGTATTTAAGAAACCAATGAATTGTACATATTAAAAGGGCAAATTTTTTCATATATGAATCATATCTCAAAAGCTATTACTTTTTTTTTAAAGTATGAGAAAAAGATCTAAGCCAGTCAAGACGCTAATTTGCCTTTATTCGGAAAACAAATAACTGACAGTGAAAACAGTTTCTGAAATGCCTGGTGGCGAACACCCATTGCTTTCGGCAGCAGTGGGAGGGGCAGGAGATAGACTCTCACCCCCACACATCCAGGGCTAGCCCTCATTAAAAAGGATTGAAGTGCAGAGGACCAGTTCCCCAAGTCTAAAGCTGACTCACTCATGTTTTTCTTCAAAGTTGTTTTTTTTTATAATATGGATAGATACGATTTGTCTTTGCAGTAATTTAATGTTTGCTAGTCTCACTGCATTATTCAAGTCGTTTTAGCCATATACTGAAAATAAGAGATTATAATGGGAGATTATGAATTATTTTATATGTTTTTACAAGCAAGAAACACTTTCTTTTCCTAGAGGAAGGAGAGAGGCTGTGCAGTGTTTTTGAAAAAAGACAGGCTTGGAGATTGGGACACCCAACTACAGTCTTGATTTTGTCATGAGTTAACTATGTGACCTGAAAGAGGTGACATAATTTCTGTGGACCTCAATTTCCTCACCTTTAAAGTGTATTCGAACATTCGTGGGGCAACCTGGTGGCTCAGTTGGTAGGGCACGTGACTGGATAATGGTGCAGCGAGTTCAAGCCCCACACTGGGCTTAGAGCCTACTTCAAACAAACACTCACTGCTGTACAAACTCAACATTATCAAGATAAGGATAGCAAATCCTTTGTTCTAAGGCATTACACAACAAAAGGGGCAGCAATAATCCAACACACATAGAAGGCTTTAATTAAATTGAAGACTTCAAGTCACTGTTAAACTGAAAAATTTTCTATGGAAAGTGAAAAACAATAAAATCACTGTCTGCCTATTAACCCTGTTATTGTTCTCAAATGTCCCAAACCTTAAAGTGTTCCTGTATGTATTGGACACGTTTGGTAAACAGGGCATGGCCATTTTCAGCGATATTTATGGAAAGCCAAGTGTTTCCATAAGCTCTTAAGTTGACAATGGGATAGAAGGAGCAATACTTTTTTTTAATTCATTGCTTTAAACAAACATAGGTCACAGATGCTGAGCTACAGATCTCCATGGATGAATAATGTTGAAGCAGGATAATACTGTTTTACCGGAATCCAAGAAAACCTCCAAGTGAAATATATTTTTAAAAGATTTTACTTATTTTGACAGAGAGAGAGATCACAAGTAGGCAGAGAGAGAGGAGGAAGCAGGCTCCCTGCTGAGCAGAGAGCCGGATGCCGGCCTGGATCATAGGACCCTGAGATCATGAGCTGAACCCAAGGCAGAGGCTTAACCCACTGAGCCACCCAGGTGCCCTGAAATATTTTTTTTAACTTTGTGATCATGCATGTCCACACTGGCCTAAATACCCTCTCTAGAGCAGGATGACACTTCTGTTTCCAATGAACACTTAAACTTCAGTACACATACACAGCCATAAAAAGAAAGAAGTCTTGCCATTTGCAAAAATGTGGCTGGAACTAGAGAGTAATACGCTAAGCAAAGTAAGTCAGAGAAAGAGAAATACCATACGATTTTATTCCTATGTGGAATTTAAGAAACAAGACAAACAAGCAAAGGGAAAAAGAGAGAGAGGCAAACTAAGAAACAGACTCTTTAAAATAGCAAACAGACCCACGGTTACCAGAGGGGAGGTTGGTGGGGGATGGGCAGAATAGGTGATGGGGATCCACTTGTGATGAGCACCGGGTGTTGTATGGAACTGTTACCACTACATTATATACCTGGAATTAATACCTGTATGTCAACTTGCTGGAATTTAAATAAAAATTAAAAAAAAAAAAGGTCAAGCCTCAAGCTAACGTTAGGTTGAATATTAAGTCATTACATATACTGTTGGGTACTTTAGAGGAAAACTAAAGTAGCAGGGACATGCGGTATTTGTTTATTTGTTGAGTGGTAGTGTACCAGATTTGAAAGGGGTACAGTATGTGGTTGAATTGATTTAAATTGAACCAGGAGACTAGATGAATGTCGAGTTTACCTGGAGGGTTCAGATTAAAATCAGATTATCGTTGGGGTGCCTGGGTGACTCAGTAGGTTAAGGAATCCCCACATTGGGCTCCATGGTAAGCGAGGAGCTGCTTCTCCCTCTCCCTCTGTTGCTCCCCCTGCTTGTGCTCTCTCAAATAAATAAAATCTTATTTAAAAATCTAAAAAAAAAATCAGATTATCATTTATATAGTTCTTTTGTTTCAAATTCATCGTAGTGTTCCAAGCATGAACTTGTGTTATACATTCCACAGATCTTGACCGACCGAGCGAAGAAGTTTTCTCTCGAGACCTTTCTGATTTTCCATCTGTAGAAAACGGCATGGGAACAAATGATGAAGATGAATTCAGCCTTGGCTTGCCCGCTGAGCAAAGGAGAACAAAGGAGCAGTTGGACCGCGGTCTCAGAGCCAGCCGAGAGAGGCAGTCAGCAGCCGGTCTCACCCTTCCTTTGAGCAGTGACCAAACCCTTCACTTGATGCGGAACCTGGCTGGGGACGCCATTACGGCCGCAGTGACAGCTGCCATCAGAGAGCAGTTAGAGGGCGCACAGCAAGCACTTTCTCAGACTGCTCCCAGCCCAGGCGACGACACAGACACTGAAGAAGGTGATGACTTTGAACTACTTGACCAGTCAGAGCTTGATCAAATTGAGAGTGAATTGGGACTTTCACAAGACCAAGAAGCAGAAGCACAGCAAAATAAGAAGTCTTCGGGCTTCCTTTCAAATCTACTCGGAGGCCATTAGTCAGGGAATCAACTTGTTCAACACAGAACAGATAAAACTATCAAAAAATTTCAAACAAGCAAAAAAAAAACAAAAAACAAAAAACAAAAAAAGAAAGAAAAGGAAAAAATTTTTTGAACTGTGAGCTTTCCTGATTACTCAGATTTTTTTTCTTATTTTCCCTTCTGCAGTGAATTAATTGGACATATATCAGCTGATACTGATATTTCCTATAGTTATTTTTATGTAATAAGCATGGAAATGAACTTTATATACATATATATATACATACTATGTTGTCAGAGATGAATATTAGAGATTGTTTTTAATGCAAAAACACCAAATTATTGGGATCCTCCTATAAGTATTCCTCATTTTTTTTCTTTGCAATTAATTTTTCAAGCATGCACAGTTTATTGTAACTCACTGAAATAGTAACAATTAATTGTGAATATAAGCAGTATCGGCTCCTTTGTTACTGATACTTGCAAACAGTTAAAAAAATTATGGTGATTCTGATGTAAAAAAAAAAACCAAACAGATTATCAAGGTATCCTTAGTTGGAGGACTTGGGAAATATTATCAAAATTAACTCTCTAGGAAAAAATTTAAAAATATATTTAACTACTTTGGATAGGCTGATACATTTCCATGTTATTTCTGCAGTTATAAACTTAGGCTTACCTGTAGTAAATGGCATGCTCCATGGATGCCAGCTCTGGTCTTGGCAATGGGTGGTATTAACCCATAGAAAGCAAGCAATTATATATCACATAGTCAGTGGTTTTGATGTAAACAGAGACTGGGCTGTGTTTTTTTGTTCAACTGTCATATATTTGTAATAGAGATGTTGTAAAGTGCGGATCTAATCTGCCTGCTCAGACCTAAGTTAAACCCTCGTCTTTCATATTATGTCATAGTCTCTTATGGTTGTGAAACGAGTCCCTGGTATGTTCTAGGAGTGATGTTGCCATCAGCAGTAGAGATACACTGACTGTTTTCCTAGTCTGTATAGAGTCTCCAACAGGAGAAATTTGCTTGGCTTTAAGGTGTATTTATTTGCTACAGATGCCGAAATATGTAATCTGTTTCTACTGGGCAGTTAGAATATATTTTTCCTTTATTTTAAGCTTTTTAGATCACTTTCAAATAACCAAATTTGAGTTAGGCTTTTAACGAAGGATTTAGCAGAACTCAAGCTAATTTTGCTTTTGTGATATATAAACTTTTAATAGTGTTGAGGGACCATGTCAGCCAACTACCAACAATCCCTTCAATCTTCAGGTACAGCTGGCATTTCTACAGATGTGTGCAGACATCTGAGACCCTCAGAAAGGAAGGATAATCCAAGAATACAGGAAATCTGTGGTCCCTTCCCTCATTTTATTCCTTTCCTTATATTTCTAAAGACTATAGGTAATCTGATGTTTTAATGTAGCATCTCTTATTTATTTTTTCTTTCTGAGGTTTTAAAATATCTAGACTGAATTTTGCCAAATGTTAAAGGGAGAAAAGTTATTGAAGACTTTAAACACTTGCTTTTTGTGGATTGACTAGCTTATACGTCGTTAGTGCCTCATGACTGTGTTTGATGTCCTTTATTGATACAAAGTGAGCCTGTGCCTTCATTATCTTGCCCATTTTGGTACAAAAACCTGATGTTAGATCTATGAACTGTGTGGGTTAGGGAGGAATATACCTGAATTTTATTCAATACAAATTTCTGGACATAAAGAAAAATACAGTCACATATTTATAAAATAGTTGTCACCAGGATTCTTTTTTTTAAATGTGTATGTTTCTGCATTCAAAAATTATTCTTGGCCATAAAGTCAAAAAGTTTACAGGTCATTTCAACTTTTTCATTGAGGGGAAAACAAGAAGTTGATCCAAGTACCTAAAGAATGTGTTAAAAGTCACTGGACAAGCTTACAAAAAGATAAACTCAAGAGTTGGTGCTACGAACAATAGAACTCGTATGAAATATTATAAACTACAGATTAAAAGTGGTTTGGGGATGGTAAGGTTGTTAGGGTAGAAAAATGTGTTAGTGGCACTAAGGAGGAGACATACCAGCTCTCTATGGATAGTGGCATTATAACAATACATGTACTTCCGTATTTATTCAAGAACATATGTCATTACAAATTTACATAATGCAGTAACAGTCCACAATTCAGACAAACAGGGATGCTGAGGATGATGATGATGATGATGATGATGTGTGTGTGTGTGTGTGTGTGTGTGTGTGTTGGTGGATGTACTGTATATAATCCTATTTCTGGTTTTAAGATATAGTAACAATAAACCCTGATGATTGGTTCAGTACAGAGGGGGACTGTTTATCCCTTACCATGAGAACTTATGCAGTCATTAAAGTGTGAAATATGGATTTCTTTTTAAATTGAAAAGGAGGTATAGAAAATATTTTGCTCTCCTCCTGTAGAAAATGCTACACAAAATTAGACAATGGGAATAGCATATACTGATCATGCATTTTGGCCTGAAACAATAAAGCGGAGCTCAAGAAGTTCAAGCTTGCTTTGGAAGGTCAATCCAGGCTTAAATTGGTGTTTATATTCTCATTCTGAACCATTATTGGTTTTTTCTTACCCTAAAAATCTTCAAAAGTTATTTTTAAAAAACTGTCCCCCCATGCAGTAGAATATTAGGGAAATACATACATACATATATATACACATATATAAAAAATATCAGAAAATATCAGAATAGATATTGATGTGTAAAATATATAAAATTCAAAATTCATCCATAAAGTTTTGTTAGAACACAACCACACTCATTTATGTACTATCTGTGGCTGTTTTTATGTTAAAAAGCTGAATGGTTGTGGAGACCACGGGCCTTTAAGGACTAAAATATTTAATATCTTGCCCTTTATAGGAAGTTTGCCAACCATATGTGTATATATATATATATATATATATATATATATATATGTCTTTGCAATTGGCAAACATCCTCAACATATTTAGGCATCTCTTATATTTGAAATAAGTGCAATATTTTTCTTTTAAAAAATAGTAAATTCCAGTATACTACAGATTTTAGGCAAGAAGCAAACATAAGCAAATTCTTATATAATATTTTCCTTTTCTGTTTATAACTTAGGTTGATGTAGTTCTTTACAATGCTCCAGCTATATTAGTTACACGACAGGTAATTATTCTGAAAACCCTTATTGAACTACTGTTGTTCTAGGTCATTTGCATCATGATGAAGTTAGAAAGTCTCAGGACTATATTTTGTGTATTATTCCTCCATTTCCACTGCAGCATTTAAATTACGATGGTATATCATAAAGATGAGTTCTAGTTCTGATGTTAACATTATGACCCCCTAAGATACAATGTTAAAGTCACTTAACATTCCCAAACCTATCACTTCAGTTTCCCCAAACATAATATTAGGAAGCTAACTATTTTCTCACACAGGGATGTTTTTAGAGTGAATGGAAAAAAGTGTCTGAAGCATTTTCAGGAGAAAAAAGGCTATATATAACCAAGATAGTGATTTTTCCCCCTGCCTGTGTTTTAACTAAGCCATCTTTTCAAACATTAAAACAAACTCAATCAACAAGTACCTGCTTATAAGAAAACTCTACAGCTCTTTCAGTGGAACTAGCACTATATTGGTTTCATAATCCTATAATGCTGTGGAATAAAAAGATGACAAGTGTTGCAAAAATGTCTATTTTTTTAGTTGATTCTGGACCACGTGAGGTTCTACACTAGCCATTTTTAATGGATCTAACACTGGCTAGGAGACTGCAAGTCAGACCCATAACATCTGCACCTGTTTCTTTCACCTGTCAAGTTAAGGTATAGCACCTGAACATCGTAGTGTGTAATTAAACATCTAAGACTGCGGTTGGCAAACTATGGCCTACGGGCCAACTGCCACTCTGTATGGAATAGCAGCTAAGAATGATTTTTTAAAATTCTTAAATAGTTGGGAAAAAATATCAGAATAGTTATTGATGTGTAAAATATATGAAATTCAAAATTCATCCATAAAGTTTTGTTAGAACACAACCACACTCATTTATGTACTATCTGTGGCTGTTTTTATGTTAAAAAGCTGAATGGTTGTGGAGACCACGGGCCTTTAAGGACTAAAATATTTAATATCTTGCCCTTTATAGGAAGTTTGCCAACCATTAGTCTAATACATTGAAAACAGTTACAGTTAGAATCATGTGTCATTCTCCTGACTCTACAATTAAGTAGTAGTAAGACCGTTTTTCAGAAGGTCAATACATTATCCACATTCACATAGTAAGGGGGAAAGCCAGTTTGTCCTCAAAGCCTATTCTCTTTCCAACATGTTACACTATCTAATATTTTTTGTTTTTTTAAATATATTAAGAATGATCATAATTTTAAAGAGTTCAGAATTTTACTAAATATTAAAGACTGAATTTATTTTATTTAGATTTTTTTTCAAGGAATCCAGAAACCAGCTGATCTGTTCTATTTTAAATGCTGTGAAACCAGGTTTTCTCAATTCTTTGAGATATCTCAATTCTTTGTTAATTTAAGAACAGAAAACGCTGCATATCTAGATGCCCAAAAACCAAAAGGTAGTAAAATGTTTTAAAATTGTTTATTGAAAATCATAATTCTTAACAATGAACACAGAATTCATAGAAGTTGTAAACCATGTAATAAATGTTAGTTTTTGTATTTTTTATTACCACTCAAAAGTTAATCCCAACCAGCCCTTTTAAGTTCTCCTTTTAAAAACCAAGTTGCTACTGCAGTCCAGGTATGTGAAAAGTAGCCTGTCACAAGAGACTACTGTCTACCAATACCAGTATCTCAATTGACTTGAAGATGAGCTTATTTCCTCTTATTTTAAATTTTCTAATAATCAAAAATTAACATCCCAACATCTTTCAGGATTGAAAAGGAACCACGGCTTCATGGATGCTGTCACTTTTACAGTATGTAACATAACTTCAGTAGTTGGCAATTAAGGGCACTATCTTAAGGGCTCTGTCATCCAGAAAAAAATCCAATTTTTAGTATTTTCAAATAAAAAATTTTACATAGGCAGTTTCAGTTTAAATTCCTCAGTAAAATGACTCATTTGGTAAACATTTTTTATAGCATTGTCAGCAGGGATCAGACACGTTAATACAATACTCTGAACATACTGCAGGGAAGTTTAACACAGGTCCCTTGGTCAGTCATTGTGCGTTTACCAAGAAGCTACTGGCTACAGACCTCCTTTCTAGTATTTTTTGCAACCCATTCCAGACCATTTCTATTCCTTATATAAACTGAAACTCTTTTGAGTTTCTACTGTTTACCATATGAAGAATGAACAACAGAGCATAGACTTCAACCCTTTACCCAATACCTTAATCCTCTCTAGTCTTATTTTGTCTTTACCTGTATCCTATGCTTCAACACAAACTAGACTTATATTCTTCCTAAATATGTCCCTTAGTTTCCTCCCTCCCCAGTATTTCCTCTACCTTCCACCTCTTGCAGATGGAGTCCACCTTCTCCTCCCTCTTTCACCGCCACCCAGCTCCTTAATGAATACTTTTCTGATCTACCTGGATAAGATTTCTCTATTCTAAATACCCATTGCGCCTTTATATTTTGTTGTACATGACCCAGTCTTTAGTGTGTCCATTGTGTATTTCTTACCATCTCTATCAAATTATAAGAAACTCCTGGAGGGTAGGGATGTCTTAATTTAGAACTAGTAGAGTATTTTAAAGGATAGTGTGATGTTGTAATTGGTAATAAATATATACTTGGTCTTTGTCTATTCCTAGCACAGAGCTCACAAAAAACAAAAATAGGTTATGTTAATGAGGTGACTTTTGGAAAGCCCACAGATGACCTAAGTAAGCTGGTTGCCACAGGAGCTAACCATGTGATCAGAGAGTTGTAATTTTCAGTCCCACTCCCTCACACCTCTGGGGAGGAGAAAGGAGCTGGAGGTTGAGTTCAATCACCAAAGATTTAATCAGGCATGCCTCTGTAATCAAACTACCATAAAACCTCAAAAGGATGGGGTTCAGAAAGCTTTTAGGTGAGTGAATCAGAACAAATCCCTGTGTCAGGTGGGTGGTGCACCTACAAACTCCATGGGGACAGAAGCTCCTGTGCTTAGGACCCTTCTGGACCTCACCTTATGTATCTCTTCATCTGGCTGTTCATCTGCATCCTTTAATATCCTTTGTAATAAACCAGTAATCTAGGAAATAAATTGGTTTCCTGAGTTCCATTAGCTACTCAAGCAAATAAATCAAACCACAGAAGGTTGACCAGCTTGTAGCCAGTTGGTCAGAAGCACAGGTAACAATCTGGACCTGCTATTGGCATCTGAAGTGGGGTCAGTCTTGTGGGACAGAGCCCTTAAGCTGTGGAATCGGATGCTCTCTCTAGATAGATAGTGTCAGAGTTGAGTGGACTTTTAGGACTCCCAGCTGGTGTCTGAGAATTGCTCCGTGGTGTGGAAAAGAAACCTATCAGGATTGGTAGGATGGGGGACAGGTAATGGGAGATACTGAAAGCCAGGCAACGGACTTTAAACTGCATTATCTGGGCAACAGACAACCATTCTTGAATACATATGTGGAAAAATGGCTTAGGAAAATTAGTCTGATGACCTGTACATACCGTAGTGCAGACCGAGAAGACAGAGGAAGGCTATCTAGAAGACTGCAGAGGAAGAGCAGTACACTGGAAAGTATGGAGGAAACAATGGCCCTGGGAAAAGGAAAAGTAAAGAGAGTTTTGATCTTTGAACGGTTCAAAGATGCTGACATGGGAGGGTCATGAAAATGGATTAGAGGAAGTAGGGAGGAAATAGCCACGAAGAATGAACAGATGCTGGAAGAACTATACAGAAGCATAAGAAAAAAAGTAAAACCAAAATTTCTTTATATAGCCATCTTTTGCTTTACTTTTTAGAGAAGCTTGAAAATATACATTGTTTTTGCTTATCCCCATTGATGACTAGTACTAGGTACATAAAGTGAGTATTTTCTCCAGAGGGCTTAGCTATTTTAAAATTTTGATCATCTCAAAAGCAAATTTTCTGGAATAAAAATCATCAAACAACTTCTGCAGTAAAAAATTCTCTTCAAATACTGAACAATCTATGTGCCAGCAATGTTCCAGCACGGGGGTATAGAGCAATAAAAGGAGTTCGGTTTGCCCAGGATAGTTGGGTTTCCTGGGACGCAGGACTTCAAGGGTGAAAACTGGGAAATAGTGACAAAGAACAAATTCTAGTGGTAGCCAATCTCCCATAATGTTCCTCAGACATCCCACTCATGCCCCTATGTAGTCCCCTCCCATGTTAAATAGGGCTGACCTTCATAAATAATAGCACATTGTGGAAATGACTGTGACTTCCAAGACTAGGTCATAAAAGACATAGTGGCTTTCACTTTGCTCTTTCTGGGAAAGCCAACTGTCATGTTATGAGGACAATCAAGTGGCTCTATGCAACAGTCCACTTGATGAGGAATAAAATCTCTTGCCATCAGCATCTCAGTGAGCCATCTTCCAAGCGATCCTCCAGCCAGTCAAACCTTCACATGACTTGAGTCCTGGTCCTCATGTTACCGCAACTTCTTGAGACCCTGAGCCCCTCAAATTTCTGACTTACAGGAAGTGAGGTTCTCCAGGCTCCTTGTTTTAAGCTGCTAGATTTTGGGGTAACTTGATATGGAGTAATAGAGAAAAGTTATGCTTAGTAAAGATTTAAGAGTTGAGCGTAGGCAGTATTTTTGACAAAGGGGTATGGATAGGCCTCTCATATAAAGGCATTTGGGCAGGAACCTCAACAGTATGGGAGCAAGCCAGCAAAAGAACTTTTCAAACAGATGGAGTAAAGGATTTCTAAGACTTCCCAGCAACGATAGATGCTTGCTTAGCCTTGTTTAAAGGAACATCAAAAGGGTCTGAAACGTGAGAGAAATGTGACTGAAGTGGGGTGAGCAGAGTGAGGAAGGGGCTGTGGCAGAGCACAGGTGAATGTAGGGGTCACAGATCATACAGAGACTTCTAGAATAAACAGTAAATATCTCAGTCTGTTTCTGTTGCTTTAACAAAATACCACGGACTGGGTGGCTTTTAAGCAACAAAATAATGTCTCACACTTGACTGGAAGTCCAAGATCAGGGCGCCAGCATGCTCCAGTGAGGTCCCCTCTTCCGACGCACAGACTTCTCATTATAACCTCCGCGGAGGGGGGGAAGAGGGGGTCCTCTTTTAGGAGAGCACTAGTCTCATCATGAGATCCCTGTCTTCAGTCCTAACCGCCTCCCAAATGCCCCATGTGCGCATTAGGTTTTTCAACACACGATTGGAAGGCAGAGGGGGGACACACACATTCAGACCAAAAGAAGTAAGATGTCTGAATTTTATTCTGGATCTGGGGAAGCCGCTGGAGGGCTGTGAACAACAAGAGCAACGGGACTTGACCTACATATTAAGAAACGTCTCTGTCTTCTTGGGTGCCACCGGCCCGCTTGGATTCTGAGCATGCAAAGTTCAATTTTTTAAATTTTATTTATTTATTTTTTTTAACCAGGGCTGACAGGTTGGGCTAGGCTGTGCAGATGAGCCCAGGGGCTGCCTAAAATTCGACATTCATGATTCCTCCACCTGCGCTGTTACCTATGAGGCCAAGTAGTGAACGGCGCACCTGAAATGCGCTGTTACTGTGTGATACACACCAAAGTCCCAGAATCCGGTCCCAACAAGCGAGCCTAAAACGTCTCACTACATCTTCTGGACTGATAAGTTCAAATGACAATATTTGTATATACTGGGTTAGATAAAACATGTCTTCCCTCTTTCTTTTTGCATTTTTAAAAATGGGGTTGCTATTCGACTGAGGAGGACCTATGTGGCTCGGATTACACGTCTCCGGCCAGCGGCTTGGCCTTGATCCTAGGGGGCAAACTTTTCATTCAAGGGTTTCACGTGCGCCCTCCGCCGAAAGGGCTGCCCCACAGAAGCGGAGGCTCGGGCGGCCTCGCCGGTTTTCCCGCGAATTCCCGCAGACCCCGGCCCGAGGCTCCGGTTCCCCGCGACTCCCGCGGGCCCGGCCAGCACTCGGGTGGTCCAATCCGGGGATTTGAACAGCGCGCCTGGCTTTTGCCACACCCGTTCATTGGGCTGCCGGAGCGCAGGACTGGGTTCTCGGAGAGACCCCGACCTTCGCTTGGCCACCGGACCCCTCCTCCGGGGCCTCCCCCTCTGGCACAGCCGTCCCCTTCACCGCGTCACCTCACAGCGCACAACCGCGGGGGGAAGAAACCCGATGGTCACTGCGCGGGTACCTTCCACCACCGACCTAATCAACATCCTCCTCCGGCTGGCCCAATCAAAACCCACCTCAGGCTGGTCTAGTCAACACACACCTCAGATTGATCCAATCAGCACCCACCTCAGGCTGGTCCAATCAACACCCGTCTCAGGACCGCACACTCTTCCTCCGCCTCGGGCTGGTCCAATCAGTGCCCACCTCATGCCACTCTGATCAACATCCACCTCAGAATAACGCAATCAACACCCACTTCAGGCCGACTGGGCGGAGCCTGGTTAGCCACACGCCTTCCTTCGCCTTCTTGGATCGGCGGCGGGGAACGTCGCTACAGACCGAGAGGCGGGACTTCCTGTCCAGCTGAGCATAATTTCCCTAGCCTGCCGGAACTTCTCACAGATCCAGCCTGGAAGGTGTCGGGCGGCTGCGTTTTAGGTGGGCTCTGAGGCGAGTAGGGGTTTGAGCGTCTGGTGGCGTTAGACGCCCGTCGCTATAATTTTGCCCTGGCCGCCTCTTCTTTCGGCCCTGTCGATGGCGACGTACACCTGCATTACCTGCCGGGTGGCGTTCAGCGATGCGGACGTGCAGCGGGCCCACTACAAGACGGATTGGCACCGCTACAACCTGAAGCGCAAAGTGGCCGACATGGCTCCGGTCACCGCCGAGGGTTTCCAGGAGCGGGTGCGGGCGCAGCGGGCTGTGGCGGAGCAGGAGAGCAAGGGCACGGCCACCTACTGCACCGTCTGCAGTAAGAAGTTTGCCTCTTTCAACGCCTATGAAAACCACCTCAAGTCCCGGCGGCACGTGGAGCTGGAGAAGGCGGCGGTGCGCGCCGTGAATCGGAAAGTGGAGATGATGAACGAGAAAAACTTGGAGAAGGGGCTGGGCGTGGACGGCGTGGACAAGGATGCCATGAACGCGGCCATCCAGCAGGCCATCAAGGCTCAGCCGTCCATGTCTCCCAAGAAGGCCGCGGCGGCGGCGGAGGAGGAGTCCAGGAGTCCCCCCGCAGCGGCCCGTGGAGGACGTGCGACTCAGGAGCGGGAGGCGGCCGACAAGCCTCCTCGGCTCCAGTGGTTTGAGCAGCAGGCGCAGAAGTTGGCAAAGCAGCAGGAGGAGGAGGAGAGTGAGGAGGACCTGGATGAAGAAGGTAGTGCCCTCCCCTTAGGTGTCCAGATTTATACCTGAAGTTGGAGGGGAGGAAGTGCTCGTTTTTAAGTAAAAATGGCGAGGGCGGGCCGTTTTAGATACTTTCTGAAGCGACTCGTCTGGCCATCATCCCCACGGGGAATTTTGTCTGCTTAGTTAGCTTGTAGATTTAGGGCCCGAAACCCAACCCGGGGCGAGGGCGGGGACGAATAGGTTCTTATTTATAGTTATAGAATGAATTGATGGTTTCTGTTTTGAATGAGGAGGCATTTGACATACGCATCGGAGGGCATGTTACCGTCCACGCCAACTTGTAGCATTTGTAATTCTACTGGGTTTCTAGTTTCCATGACTTTGCATTTAATGAAGTTGATTAAAACACAAGATGAAGGCTTCAGAATGAGCTAGCTAACCTGAAATGTGGAGCTGGAGCCAGCAACTGAGCCTCCTTCTCTTTATGAGCTATTTATTCCTTCCTGCCTTCATCCTCCCTCCAGTTATACTGATTGTGTCCGCATAGGCCTGGGGAAGAACAGGACTCCCTCGAGTTTAGTGTATGCTGAAAAAGAAAGGTTCAGGAATTTTTTAGCCTTACAAACTCGTCTGTGTAAATGGACCAGCTAAAATTGAGATCTTAGAAGAGGGTTTGTCCTTGGATGTAATTGACGTTCTGTCCCCCCAGATACAAGACTGTACC
>PITA01018262.1:0-40920 GCA_004023965.1 Spilogale gracilis | reverse complement strand
GTCCCCAGTACCCACCACCAGGCTCTCCCATCCCTCTACCCCCCTCCCTCCAAGTCCCTCAGTTTGTTTCTGTGTCCAAAGTCTCTGTTGTTTCGTTTCCCTCCCTGGATTACCCTAGTTCCCATTTACTTTCCTTCTCCCACTGTCCTCCAGGTTACCCCTCATGCACCGCAAGTAAGTGAAACCATGTGATACTTGAAGAGCTATCTTAATTGACTAACAATATTCTTTAGACTTTCAGATCAAGAATGTCATATAAAACAAAGAACTGTGAACTGCTTTTATGGTAATTCTTCTACCACTTTACCACTGTTTTCTACACTGAAGAGCACCCACTATTAGTATTTCTTGTATTAAAAAACTTCATGACCAAATCACAGCAAGTAGCTATCACCCATCAGCAATCCCTGCTGTTCCATCAGCCATGTCCACCATTCCCTACAACCCACCATGTAAAATGTATGGAGAATGACTGCTGGCAGGAGGCAAAAAAGAATCTGTATTCCCAGCCAGCTGTTATAAGGTCCAGCAGTCAGGTATTGGGCTCCTAAGAGTCAGAGCGAGGGAGTGACGGGCATGTCTCCAGGATAATGGGGAAAACAATTACCTGGAGACAGAAGAATGTGTAAAATATCTCCCAAACCCTCAGGGGAGTGCTCTGGAGAAAGAGAAAGGGTATTACTCCAACACATATCATCGCTATACTACTGTAAAAGTATACACTAGATACAGACAATCATTGCTATACTAGTGTAAAAGTATACACTAGATACAGAAAAAACTAGACATAAGGAAGGTATCAGAAGGGAAAGAAGGAGCTCAACCAGCTTCTGAAGGCTTGGACAGGATCTGGGAAGTTTAGGCAAAGGATATCCAGGATATATATGGCATGCCCATAGTATTGGGCAGAGTAGAACTAGCACTCAGATAAAATGGTTTGGGATATGTTGCTATATTGGGGCAAAACCTTCCAGTACATTCAGAGGGATTTCAAAATAAAGGAAGCATACTGCTTCAAGTAGTATGAATTGGAAAGAGTGGTAAGGCATGTTGACCTGTGCGACTGAATGGGGTCGAAAAAGGGAAGTTAGACCAGAAGGGGCACCTGGGTAGCACAGTCGGTTAAGCGTTCAACTCTTGATTTTGGCTCAGGTCATGATCTCAGCGTCCTGGGATCAAGTCCTGCATCAGGCGCTGTGCTCAGCTCGGAGTCAGGTTCTCTCTCTCCATCTCCCCCTCTCTCTGCTCTCACTTGTTCTCTCTCTCTAATAAAAAAAAAATAAGTTTTTACAAAAAGAAAAGAAACAAAGCTTGAAATCACTACAGAAATCACAGAAACTAAATTTCTGCCTATTTTCGCCCTGATCTGTTCACACAGTGACCTGGGAAGGCGAAAGACAGCAGGTGTTTACTCCATCGCATCTTTGTTATACATGGAACACAAAAGCTCCAGAAACGTAATCAAAGTCAAATTACACAGTCACTATAGCTCAGATGTTCCTGAAACATTCCTGTACTCCGAGTATCCCCACTAGCCCAGGATTTACAAAGTTTATGAACCCTCCTTTAAATGAATTTCCCTGCGTGCAAGCATGGTGGACACTGAAATAGGTAGGTAAAAATCTCTAAAGTAAGCAAAACTCATCTGAAAAAATTAGGAGAGAATGTTTGCTAACCACTTTTTTTCTAGCTAGTAGGATCTGATTCAAAATTATCATCTACTATCTTTCTTTTTTAACTGGATGAGAGCTGAAAGGATACCCAACTCTCCTGTCACAGTGAAATGAACATTTATTATGTAATTATTTTTGGAAAACACATATTACATGCATAAATAGACATCATTATAATCATCATATTTCACTGTAATAATATTTGAGACTTTAAAGGATACCATCAAATAAAATTAATTTCATTTACAATAAATGAAGCATAAGATATGGAAAACTTTATAGTCAGCTGCATTCAAGATCTAGCCACTCACTATGAGTAAAAAAAAAAAATTACTTTCATCTAAGATTACAGTTTCTCTCTAGTTCCTTTGCTGATGCCCATCTAATACATTCTCTCTAAATGGGCATACAATTTAAAAATGTCCCTCTGAGTAGATTACATAAGACAGATTTCCATTCAGTGCTCAAAAATATCATGGATCCTGCATAAATAGGAAGATGGAAATATGTCCATTTTCAAATGTTTATAAGTCACTGGCTTGACAGATACTTTTAGTGTCTACTAACCATAACATGAAAACATTGGTGACATTCTTTACTAGAAATCTTGACACAGATGCAACGAGAAACTCATCCGAAAACCTCAGCAAAACCAATGATCTACTCATTAGGAAAACATATCAACCACAGGTATCACTGACAACCAAGAGAAGAATTTTTCCCAGAATCGGGGTGTGGGGTTTTGAGTTAGCAGATCCTGAAATGAATCCCAGCTTTACAAAGCTATTTTGGGAAAGTTACATGACTTCTAGGTCTCACTTTTCTGTATTAAATGGGACTAAAACCTTGCAGGTTTCCATCATGACTGACATAACATTCAAAAACAACCAAGCACAGTGCCTGACACAAAGCAAGACCACTATCAATAGTACTCAATTTCATCGATGGCAGTTTGATAAATATTATACCATCTCACAGGTGGGTCTCAATTTTGTGTGATTGTTTACCACACAAACCTCATCACTTGATACAAACAGGAGATCAGTCAACCTGAGACAAGACATCTTTCAGCAGATAGACATGGGACCCAAATGAATCCTGACTGGTTATTTTTCAGATGATAAATCAACCAACACTTGATTTATACAATAAGTGCTTCCCGTAAGAGATTACTTTGAAGATGCAGCTTTTAGAAACTGTTTTATTTGAACAAAATTTCATTACAGAGTAAAAAAATTAAAAAAACAAAAACCTCTGACCAGAACAGAGGAAGCTGTCCCAACCATAAGAACTTGACTGCTAGGTGTCTAGGGCTCCTCCATTGTAAGACGACAGTGACACATAATCAAGTGACAATGATCGTTGAACAAAGACACATGGAAAAATTGCTGGGCCTCAGAGATGTCAGATGATAGAAGGAAAGGCAACCACATACTTTGTGATACATCCCAGAGGACAAAGAGTCACCAGAAAACCCTAGAGGAACTTAATTTAACATAATGCATGTGTTGGAAGATGAAAAATAAGCATTTTCTTTAACATGAGCTGCACTAAATTCAGTATTTTTATAGTATTTTTGTCCTCTATTTTCTTTCATTGGCAAGGTGTCAAAAGACAATAAAAAGTACTTCCAGATGGTTGGCCTAAGCACATTGGGTGGAATTTTCCTTTCAATAAAATGGGAAAAATATGCAGCAGAGGCCCTGAAGAATACCTATCAAATCAAAATGACTACTGTCTGCATCGTTATAATTCACTCACTGGTTTATGGCCTCACTCCATTTCAAGGAGTTTCTCAAATTCATACAACAATTCTGCAGGGCTAGAGACAGGCTCCAGATCTCCAGTTCAGCTCAGAGATACCGACTGTGAAATCTTTGGTTGTTCAACACCTTTTTTCTTTGGATCACAGCTGAAAAGGAGAAGCAGCCAAACAATAATACATTTTTAATTGCACCCTTTCAAGGGCAACTCTAACCCACACTCACTCAGCTCAATAAACAACGTGGGTTTCAGGGATAAAAGCAAAAAGATGTTCAGTGTCATTCCAAGTCGATCTTTTTCTCTAATCCTTGTGTTGTTTTGGAGAGTTGTCAGGAAAAATCAGGAAGACAAATGAAATGATGGTTGAGGGTCATCGTACCAGAAATTAATTCTTAAAGCTCTTCTCTTGCCTTCGGTCAAGGGGATTGGATCTGTTCCCATATTTCACTCGAACTCATAAATGAGGGGGAAAGCTTGAATTGAAAATGTGGGAGGTCAGGAAAGATGGAGGCTACCCGAGGGCAGTGTCTATCCAATCTAACCCACTTCTGATCACAAATAACAACAGGATGAACCCCAAGTCATCAAAGGCAAGTCCCACACTTCCCAGCAATTAGATCTAGCTGGAGGCAAGCCAACAGGAAACTCCAGGAAAGAGAGAGCAAACATTGTCACCGCTGGGTCCTGTGAGCCAGCTTCCACCCAGGGCTATCTCCTGGATGGAAACTACTGGCATGAGGTCAGGAATACCGTCAAAGGCAACACGAAAATAGCAGTGCATCAAGTCCAAGGCCTGGCCTTCACAGATACAAGCTTACACAAGTACTCACAATGCCTTCGAGACCTGCATCTGTCCTCTTTCCAATTTAGTAGAGTGTGCTGAGACCAGTAGTTCGAAACCAAGGGCAAATGTACTCCCTCTGCCTGGGAACAGGTGGCAATGTCTAAAGACAGTTCCGAATGGCTGTCACAACTAGGGGATGTTACTGACATCTAGTGAACAGGGGTTGGGGGTGCTAAAAAATATCCTGTAATGCACAGGAGAACCCCTCCAACCCAAAAGAAACTATCCAACCCAAAATGTCAATAGTGCTGAAGTTGAGAGACTCTGCTTTAGAGTGAAATTTAAAAAAAAAAAAAAAAAAAAAAAGATGGAATAAAGTAGCATTAATGCACTGTAAAGGGGAAAGGGATCCATAAGACCCATTAACAGATGTGATCATCAACCCCCGCCCATGATTCCAGTCCAAGTCCAGCCACGTACTGGAAATCCCCGCCAGGCAATAGGAAATGTCCTTTATCGTCCACATGTGACAGCTGCTCTCCACAGACCACAAACACCGAGGGCACACTGAGCCGGAAGTGCCTTTCCACTGAAACTCGTCTCAGCTCCCCAAACAGGAACCCTGGTCGAGTCATTGGACAACTTTCTAATTACCTTTTATTATATACTATACAGATTTACTCTCTATTCCACCGTGTAAGAAATGAGAGGCAATTTATAGGAAGCATCTCAACTTTCCGTTGTATTATTTTAAGATGCTGCTGCTTTTACATTTTACCCATAAGAAGTTGCACTAGAATAAATAAAAAGTTGGACACAATTCACAGACAAGTTTTTCAAAGAGCACATTCTAAGCATCAGAAGCTGCGACTTCTAATTAAATATGCTATCCTACTGGATTGTATATGAAGAATATATTTCCCATTTCCACTTACGCACATCATCTGCTTTACTGCAACATTTTTTTTCGACTTTCTCACTTTCTTAAGTCTGTATTGACTTAAGCCGTCAGTGGGATCCCAGTTCGTGCACCGCTCCCTTCTGATTCTAGTTACTCCCCAACACTGGCTGTAATTTGCGAAGTAGAAACCACCGGCTCCCACTTCTTGTCATTTTCAAACGTAAGGGGAGTAAAAATGATCATGAAGGTTGAATTAACCTGTTTGCATAATGGCTTCCTCTCTTGAGTCATCTTCTTCACTTCTATACTGTATCTTAATCACCACTGATCCTGGAATCCACACATCTGCCTGCCTACTAGCCATTCGGATTGATAATTTCATTTTAAAATGTATTATATTCTCCTGTCTTAGCTAAGGCTTGGGTAATAAATCACCACAGACTGGGGGGCGGGGGGGGGGGAGAAGGGACCATCCCCCTCGTGTCTTTTTTGTAAGGGCATGAATCCCATTCATGAGGGCTCGACCATGGCCTCCCAAAGGGCCTTCCTCCCAACACTATCCCGTTGGGGGTAGAAATTCAATGTATGAACTTAAGAGGGGCGCAGTCCATAACTCCTTCTATACGCAAGATGGAGATAAAATGAGGGAACACCTCCAGCTGTCCATGTTCTTTGGTTCCACAGCAAAGGAGCAAAGGTACCGGGTTTCAGGGTGTAATACAGAGAACAATAAACTAGGAGTAAACACAACTCCTGATGCTAATGAGAACAGTAATGGGTGGAAAGTCCCAGAGATAAGGGCTAAGAATCACCATTCAGGACCAAGTCAAGGACAAAGAGACTGCCTGGCCAGACTCTGTGCCTCACTTGGGAAGCAAGGACAGAGGCAAAGAGAGGAAGGTGCAAAATATCCCCCCCCCCCCCGCACCCCGGTCCTACAAACAGAGGCAAGAAGGCACCTGTGAGCTGAGGATCAGAGGGGCCGACGTGATGATGGTGTTCAGCTGCTGTTTCCCTAGCTGCCCTGTCTTCCTAAGCACAACCCTGCAGCCTCATCTGTCACCCCGCAAACCCCAGGGGTCCCTCACAGCCCGCAGACCAGCCTGCTGGTGCAATGACGGCGGTGACCAAACGGGAGGCGCCACCCCCTCCCCGAGCCGCAGGCGCGTGCACGCTAGTGTGCGGGAGATTTACAAGTCTAGAAATGACACCCGAATGACTTCTGTTCATTCATCTAGGGAGCATTTCATTTCCTCGAGAATCAGTATCTGGCAAGATACGGAAGAGCTCAACTAGATCCATGCGGAGCCGGCAAAAAACAAATCGAGCTCACGGAAGAGAAAATTAGGAACAGCTTTTGCTTGTCTGTTCGCGGCACGGGGACAAAAGTGACGACGACCACAGATGCTTTTTGATGTACATCCCAAAAGCCCTATGAGTCCCGCCAAGGCCAAAGGGCTGGCTTCAGGATGTGCCCCACTGGGCCCCCAGCGGCCACCTGGATTCCAGATGTGGGTCTAACAAAGGACCGCGGCTCGTTCCAAGGCCACCGAGGCCTGTCGCCTTGGTACCATTTGCTGGTACGCGTGCCCACACCGCATTCCACCAGGGACCATGTGCAAAGCACGGGAGCTCTTCCAACAGGGGACCAGGCGGTCCGCTGAAACTCAGAAACCTCAGCCACCTGCTCGCGCATGTCTGCATCCAAGTGACTTCTGCTCCCTCAGCACCCACCTGCTTTCTTTCCAGTAAGGAAGAGCAGAGCACCGCCCCCAGAGTGGTGCTGGGAGACCTTGGTAATTCAGTCCCTCTGTTTATACAACACCTTGTGAATAAAAAGTTAGGCATTCACCATTATCATTTACCCTAATTATAATTCTTGCCATTACCCATAACACAAGGCAATTATGGGATTTGCACAGAGAGAAAAGGAAACAGGGCAAGGCGACCCAGGAAGCCTTTCTTTTTTCCCTTGTCCACAGCTACCTGTGTCCCGGAGAGAAGGGGAAGTACTAAATATCTTATATCAAATAGCTGAGGGCAGACAAAGGATGTCTAATCTGCTGCTGGTGAATGCTGATCTCCTAAGAGGAAGTTTAAAAGGAGGATGAATGTTATCAGAAGACAGTCAGAAAGGATTCCTCACATCAGGGAGCAATGATTGGGGGAGGAGAAGAGTCCATACCCCTTGCAGGAGTTACTTCAAGCCCTTGAAAGAAATGCAAAGACTCTGTGAAGGTCGTACCTTATCCAGCCCTCAGCTAAGTCCAGAACGATAGGGTTGGAATTCATGGTCCCCAAATTTCCACACCTTCATACTTTTGCAAGTTCAATGTCAACTGCTGAGCCTTCTCTTAGAGGCTCCCCTCCCCCACGTACATCACACTGTTAGCAGCGCACCTTCTAAGATACTTCTCCATGTTCATGCAATCACATACAAACATGAGTATATAGACTTGAAGGATAAGGGTGTTCCTGCTTAGAAATAAGGTCTACTTTTCTCACTTAATAGTCTAAAAATCTCTCCAAGTTAACCAGGTGTGATTTAAACTAATCTTTAAAAGGATGAACCATATCTGAGGCATCTTATCATCTAACTGATATGTAACCTATAATTTTTGATACAACCTAAACAGGCAAGGTAGTTTTTGAGGGCTCTGGGGGCAGGGCGGGCACTGAAAACAGTGCTACAACTATAAACAGCCAATACACATACTCTTCTTTGTGTGTGCTTGCATTTTTATTTTTGTAATCTGTATTCCCAGGAGGGGTACTACTAGATCAAAGTTTGTATGCTTTTAGTAGGAGTTGCCAGACTGTTTTTCCAAAAATGTAAATAATTCATGTTTCCATCTTTAGCAGCAGAGGTTTAATTTTTGTTCGGCCACTCAGAAGAAAGGAATTTCAGCTGCGGCTGGACCATGATTTCATCTACTTACAGAACATCAGAATTCACTCATATCTGAATTCAGCTGATTCATATCTTTGCTCATTCACTTGTGGGTTATCTGAATCTTTCTAACCCACTGATTCTTCTTTGTAGATTAGGGATGTCAACCTTATGTCTATCACATGCATTGCAAATATTGCCTCTATGTAGTATCTGACTTCTTAGATGGTTTCCATCATCTTTCAGCATAGATTTTTCATAATGACAACCAAATTGCACTCAAGCTCTTATGTTGCCAAAAAAAAGGAAGAAATAAGCAGGGAATTCCCAATCTGCAACTGCTAAAATGAAGACAAAAAAAAAAAAAAATCCTTTGAAATATAAACTTGAACAGAATCCAGTATAAATAAAACTACATGTCTAAAAATGCATTCCTTGCCATTGGCACAAAGGTTATCTCTACTCTTCCTGGGCTGACAAGAACTTAATGGCACAGGAAGTAAGGGGGCCGGTCCAACACCTTGTAGAGGATGCCACTAACGGGCCACTCAGCAATTCTGAAATCTTGGCCAGGCATTGGTCTGGGGAACTTTCAGCTACAGATTCTACTCTGTGCCAGCTAGGACAGACTCCTTGAGCAGAACCCACAGGTTTCCTATGTGATATGCTTCGCCAACAACCATCTCTGGTGTGGGGAGAATCGGACGTCCTGAGAAGGGGATAGTGGGAGAGAATCTGGAGGAAGGGCTGACTCTCTGTTCGTTAAACACGGTGTGTGTCATCTTTTTCTCCACTTCAGAGATAAAGTAACAAGAATTCTAACAATAGGATGTGTCCACCAGAAAATTTCTTTCTTTCATTGCCATTGTGAGTTTTTGCTACCCAGTTCTGCCATCCTCCAGAATTTTCCAAGTAATGATGTCATAGGCTTTCCTATTACGTGATAAAGAGGGAAAGAAATATATTGCCCATTCCACCTGACCCTCCCAGGCATTTTTCAATGTTGTTGGCTTTTTGTATCCTCTTGGATTTCTGTCAGATCATTACTGCTATCAACAATAAAGAAGTTTGATGGTGTTTCTAATCCCCAAAATGGTGGAATAAAATTAGTCTTTAAAAAGACAAAAGAATGTCCTTTCCCCTCGCCAACCCCTTCCAAAAGCCTGGGTCAACCGTAAAATCGTATTATAGCCACAGATCTTATGCTCTCTGGCCTCACAGACAGCCTGCGAACAAGCGTTAAAAGGCCTCATCAGTTGAGGCCAACTCCACCTGCCCTCAGTGAGCTTCGCATTACTCATTTGAGAAGAGACACCAGCACTAGCTGGACACCCGAGATCTGAACACCATGGGGCAGCAGAAAATGGAAATCAGATCCCATTAAAATTCCAGGTTAACCCTGGGTTCAGGTGCTGCATGTTTCCTTCTGCCTCTCAGCTGAGCTGTTCCAAAAGTCATTCTTGAGAAGTGATTCTCAGTCTCTGAAAAATAACATGAATTTTTAAAATGGGATCTTTTATACAAAATAGTGCCTATAGCTAGAATAATACTACTGTGCTGTATACTTGAATTTGCTGAGAAGGTAGACCTTAGGTTTAAAAAAACAAAACAACAACAACAAAGAACCAAACTTTGTGATGCCTGGGTGGCTCAGTTGGTTAAGCAGTTAAGCATCTGCCTTTAGCTCAGGTCATGATCCCAGGTCCTAGAATCGAGTCCCGCGTTGGCCTCCATGCTCAGTAGGGAGCCTGCTTTCCCTCTGCCTGCCTGTACCCCTCCCTGTGCCTGCTCTCTCTCTAACAGATAAATAAAATCTTTTCAAAAAATAAAAAATAAATTAAAACAAATAATAACAACTTGAGGAGGTCATGTGTATGTTTAAGGTCATGTGTATGTTTAAGGCCCTGATGCTTACAATGGTTCACAAACTCATCAGTATATGTAAATACACGTTAAATATACTCTTTTTCTTGGCCTTTATAAGTCAGTCATTTACCTCAACAGAGTGGCTTATTTTTTTTATTGTGTTATGTCAGTCACCATACATCGTTAGGTTTTGATGCAGTGTTCCAGGATTCATTGTTTTTGTATAGCACCCCGTGCTCCATACAATACGTGCCCTCCTTGATACCCACCATCAGGCTCATCCATCCCCCCAACCCCTCCTTTCCAAAACACTCAGTTTGTTTCTCAGAGTCTACTATCTCTCATGGTTCACCTCCCACTCCAGTTTCCCCCAATTCACTTTTCCTTTCCTTCTCCTAATGTCCTCCATGCTTTTCCTTATTTTCCACATGTAAATGAAACCACATGATAATTGACTTTCTCTGCTTGGCTTATTTTCACTCAGCATAATCTCCTCCAGTCCCATTCATGTTGATGCAGAAGTTGGGTACTCAGTTTGTTTCTAACAGTCCATAGTCTCTCATGGTTCATCTCCCCATCTGATTCTCCCAATTCACTTTTCCTTTCCTTCTCTTAATGTCCTCCAATTATTCCTTATGTTTCACAACTGAGGGTCGTGGTGGGTATTAAGGAGGGCACGTATTGCATGGAGCACTGGCTGTTGTCCATAAACAATGAATCTGGGAGTAATGCATCAAAAATTAATGATGTATTTTATAGTGACTAACATAACACAATAAAAACAAAATAAGATATAAAATAAATTTTTTTCAAAAAAAAAAGTTGGGTATTCATCCTTTCTGATGACCGAGTAATCTTCCATTGTATATATGGACCACATCTTCTTTATCTGTTTGCCTGTTGGAGGGCATCTTGGCTCCTTCCACAGTTTGGCTATTGTGGACATTGCTGTTCTGAACATTGGGGTGCGTGCAGCCCTTCTTTTCACTACATCTGTACCTTTGGGGTAAATAACCCAGTAGTGCAAATGTCAGGTCGTAGGATAGCTCTATTTTTACCTTTCTGAGGAATCATCACACTGTTTTCCAAAGTGGTAAAGTGGCTTCTTAAAATGAGATCTTCTAGATAATTTATATACTGGTGTCTATATATTAGCATTTTTCTCATGAAATGATCCCCTGGAAAAAAAAATAATAACTTATTCTTCAGTTCGGTGTATCTATTTTAATCACAGCTGGATCTCTGTGCTTTCCAGGTTACCGGTGTCCTTTTCACAGCGGTCTCTGTGCGGACATGGGGTACCCGAACCCATTCCTTCTCAGCATACAGCCCTACATTCGGGCTACTACAGAACACTATTGCCCCAGGGAATCTTAACAGCCAATGTCAAATCTTATTTTCGCTAACTACAAGAAAGGTGAGCTTTCACCTTTGCATGAATAAGCCCAATGCATTTCTCTCTGATGGAAAATCGAAGTTCTAAGCCACGCACAAAGCTCCTTTGACACCCCGAGTTTCATCAATCTGATCCTCTAATAAAAGGCGTTAACAGTGCCAGTGGGGTTAACTCAACTCATTGCAAGAAATCAAACCCAGAGTGGCTCTCATGCAGGGTCGTTATCTGCTGTATTATTCTTAACATCACTTCGGGGCCTCCTACCCGGCACATTGCAAATGCTCACAGAGATTGATTTAGTCAACAAGTATGCCCCCTGCTGCCGGCACCAACGCAGAGAACATAAAATACACAGGGAAAAATACTCCACGGGCCTTCTAAATACTTAACTTGCACTAGCTCAAGGTCCCTAGAAAAAAATATAATAATTAAAAGAGCACAATAAGAACAGTAGGGCGGATTTGTATGTCAGACAGCAGCATTTGGTAACAAGGAAAACGGTATAGATCGTTAGAACGGGTTTCCTGCCTTGCCCCACGTCTCCCAAGACTCAACTGGGGAGAGACTGCATTCATGAGAAACAGCCTGAACTGCTAATTGGAAGAAAAAAAGCAAAATAAATGCTGACAGAAACTCCCACCGCAGACTTCACTGTGAGAATCTGACTTTATTTTCCATAACCAGGAGGGCATTTAACGTTACAGCCAAGGAGAATTTTTTGGCAAAGATGCTGAATGAAATCTCTCTCGTGGGGAGAATTACCTTTGGGACTTCTTGTCATTTTTAAGATCACTTCTGAAGTATCAAGGCAATGTCAAGTGAAATATTATGAAGAGCTTTCCAACAGATGCTAGGACCTTCCCCAAATGCTATAGCACCCATGATTCTGTCTACGGCACCATTTTCCTCCCCCCAGTGTATCCAAGGGGAGAGCCCTGGACTTTAATTACTGTGGATACACCCATGACTCCCCAATCTACCTCTTGTTCCAATCATTCCCAGATAGTCCAGACTCACATATTCATCTGCCTATTCTCTCCAACTGGATGAGAAATGAAAGCTGTCAACCCAAAATTAACATGGCCCTAAGAGAACTCTGATATTTCCCTCCAAAACTTGTGTCTCCCCCAACCCCAGGACTTCTGTTTCCATAAATGGTCACTATCCACTGACATTCTCAAGTCCAACATCTACAATCTGTTCTTAATTTTTCTTCCTCTCTTCAGCAATGCCACGGCCAGAGGACCACTGAAGTTCACCAAAGCCATCCAGTCTTCTCCATCTTGACGCCCTAGCCTGTGCCGCCATCACACCTTACCCGGTCACCTGTGATGGGCATCTGACTGGTCCTCCGACTTCCCCTCTTGTCCACTTTCCCAGTGGTGACTCTGACAATTTTGAACAACAACTGAAAAATGCAAACAAATCCAGTCCCTCCATAGCTTCTACCGAGGCTTCTCAATGTCTATAATGAACGATCCGCGTTTGGTGTCCCGCCCTGCAAAGCCCTACACGCTCGCCCACCTCAGTGGTCAATTCTCACTGCTCTCTCCTCCCTCGTTACAGGCAGGCCAATCCAAAGTTGCCCACTACTCACTCTCTATCACATGACCCAGTCCAGGTTCTCTGCACTGGACTTATCGCTACAGGATACACTCTTCTTATTTGTTGTGATGTAATTATCAGTTATGGTCGAACTGTCCCACCTAAAATGTATGCTCTGCAACAGCTGGGAGCCTTTCTTGGGTACCAGTGCATTTCCAACCCCTGAAACAGTCTTATCCACCCTATGTACTCAATAAATGTCTGCTGAGAGATGGGGAGAAGGGGTGCACACAGATTTTTTTCACCTTGCCAGTTTCCTTACAACTTTCAAGAAAAGGAGTTAGTGTTTTACATCAATAATAGAAACATAATTTCCAATCAGACATTAATGACATGTGATCCCCATGAGTCCCTGGTGACCCCCAGATACAGGAAGAGCAGGAGACTCGCAACTGGTTGATACATACTTATCCACGAGAGAGCTTTGTTTGAGATTAACCACAAATCATGTGTTTTCTGCAAGAAAATTATACAGTGAAAGTGGGTTCTAACCCTCAAAATATCTGCTATTTCTAACCCTCAAAATATCTGCTATTTCTGTGAAATAAAACCAAGACACTATTTGCAGAAACCTATAGCAGCTTGAATTTGCAACATTTAATCATAGGTGGGTTCTACTGTTTTACAATTCTTATCCATAACATTCTGCCAGGGGAGCTCCCCTGGTGATCTTTACAAAATAAAGGGGGTGAAACATACACTGAATTAAGGAGCTAAGAGGTATACACTGGGCTTGGCCATCCACATGACCTTGCGTGACCTGGGTGAGTTTCTCAACTTCTCCATGACTCAGTTTTCTCACCTCTCAACTGGGGATAACATCAGCACCCGCTCTTATGGCTGTTGAGAAGAAGAAATAATATAAGTGCCTGGGACACAGTGAGCGCCCAAGTAACGTGAGCCATATTATGAATTACTGGCAGGTTATTACCAGCAGCTTCTATAACATTTCATGCTATGAAATACTGGAGAATCTTTATTAAATTTGTACTGTCATCGCTACATTGGGAAGGACTGTTGAATGACGTCCACTGGTGAACTGGTCCGAGATGTCCTTCAGACCCAAACAGGGGTGAGCACTGTGGTGGGTAGAAATGTTCATTGTAGGTGTATCTGACCATTTAAGATTTGCTTAAGAAAACAAAATTACTTTGTAAATGGTTTGCCATAGAGACAAACTGAGAATAAGAAAACAAGAGTCAGTGGGACGCCTGGGGGACTCAGTCAGTTAAGGGCCCAACTCTTGATTTCAGCTCAGGTCATGATCTTGGGGTTCTGGAGTTGAGCCCCACCTTGGGTTCCATGCTAGGTGTGGAGTCTGCTTGGGATTCTCTCTCTCTCCCTCTACCCTTCCCCCCTCCAATCACACACACACGCACTCTGTCTTAAAAAACAAGAAAAGAAAAGAAAAAAGAAAACAAGAGGCAAAGCTGGTATACAAGACACTGAACATTACAGTCACAAAACAGAGCTACTGTATTGTAATTCATAATTACTATGACATCCCAGAAGAAACTTCTAAGGCCTTTGCACAGATCTTTTTTACACCTAGGTTATGAAATAATCTTCTAAGAGCATAACATAGTACATAAAATAGAAAGTTATGAAAAGACATGTAATCACCTCCTAGAAACCATGGCAGTGGAATGAGAAAGCTAGAATATAGCTATGTATCAAATTAAGTTAAGAAGGAAAGCAGTCCAAGAAAATAGAGAAAAGGCATAGTTACCTGGGAGAAAAGAACTAGACCTGCCACTAAAAAGGTGCTTGGTTCAATGGAGAGACTTTAGAATGATCACGAATACAAGGAAGCGTGTGGTCAGTCACATGCTTTGCTGTCGCCATTCCTTCTTGTTGGGTGCCTACTGTGTACATGCCTCATGGATGCCTCGTAACTGATGCTCCCACCTAGGCACACGATGGCAACACGGTCCCTTGCTCTGGGACGGCTGGTAAGAAAGAGGGGTGACTGTCCACACTGATGAAAAACATGTGTGTGGATACACCCATACACTCACATGTGTGCCCACAGCACCACGCTCCTGAAAGATCATTTATTTCAAAGGTGCTGCACAGCTGTAGTTTTCCTCTATTGGGTGGCTACTTGAGCAGCTCTCAGTTACTTTACCAAAAATTAAAAGCTAAGACACAACCCTGGGTGTTAACACACTATCTTTAGACATTTCTTTCATTGATTATAATCCCAACCTAGTGGCCTTCATGAGTCTTAATAATAGCATGATCTCTGTCTATATCTGTATCTATGAACCTACATACCTAAATACCTACATGTATATCTCCACGTATCAGTATCTACATCTATATTTCTGGGTCTCTTTATCTGTGCCCATTGATAGCTCTATCTCTATGTCCATCTACCTACATCAAGCTATATTTATGGCTCTATCTACATCTATCTATAAATATATATACATACATGCAACTGACACGGATTTTTACCCTCAGCATATCAGGGACTCCATAAGGGCACATCACTGTGGTTTTTTGAACACGTGCATTTCAATAATGAACTTACAGGAAATTAGCTTTCAGGTTTCTAAGCCTGACTCAGCTCCTTGACCTGAGAGCCACACTGTGCTGTGCTATTTTTATGTTTAAGAATATCCACTCCTTGAAGATGATACCGATGAAATTCTCTGTGACACCGACAGGCGGTCCAAATGCTGAATTTAAGAAATGTAAATGCCAGGAAGGAACTGACATCTGATCTTACCATGCAAGGGAGGGGCCACTGGTCTCTGTCCCTATGCTATTAACTACTGTCACCTTCCTTTTCAGCCACCTTCACATCTCATAGACAACCATCAGGGAGGAAGAGGCTTTGGAGGGACCGCACACTGTTTCCTCCCTACGATACACTATGAAGAACGTTCACTTATCCTGGAAGATGGCAAAGACTACTGAATGGCAAAGAAGGCAGAAGACTGTATTATTCAGGCCTCAGGCCTCAGCCGGACAATTTGGGAATAGGCTATAATGGCTTCAGCAAATCTAATTATTTAATTATTGTAAAATCATGAAATAAACATCTTAAATGTAGCACAATCAGAAGGCTGGAGAGGCACATTTTTATTGCACTCTTAAGGACCATTAGAGTAAGTTACGTTTTACAAAATTTCAGTTTAAATCACTTCATTAAATAACATACGTAATGAGTGCTTACTGCGTGCCAGAGTGTTAAGTACTGGGAAGAGAAATGTAATCGAGCCAAGGGCTTCGCAGTCTAAACAGAAAAGACTCCATGAACCCAACTTTAAATTGCCATTGTGGGGACATGCAGGAATACAACTTCCTTCCTCTGGTCATGGAGAGGGAAGAGAAAGGTCCAGAGAGGTGACATGTGAACTGAGAAAAGGTGAACTAGCAAATATCCACCTGTCCTACAATACGAGGAAAATTAGGCCAAACATACCAAGTATAGTCAGAAGTAGAATAACCCCATTCCTTCCTCATGTGGACAAGTTCATAGACTTTCAGGCCAGTGCCCAAATTAGCAATAGGGTTTTTCTCACCCAGTTTGGAAAATCCCAAAAGATCTATCCATCCTTCCATCCATCCATCCAACCATCCACACCTCTATAAATCCATCCATTTAACAAATAATTATTGACAGGTTACTATTTCTTGGGCTCTTCTCTATGCCTGGAGATGGACTGATGATCAAAATAGGCAAAAATCTCTGCCCTCCTGGACCTTACACCGGGGGGGGGGGGGGCGCAGAAGTTATGCAAATGGTGGGGATGGCGGGCAAAGAGGCAAGATCAAGGCATTGAAGGTGCAGGGACTCCAGTGGGCAGGGAGATGAGCACTTGAGGTTAAAAGGAAATGGCCAAAAATGTTCAGCAATCACACCACAGAAATGTGCCTGAAACTAGATGAAGAAAGTGCTTCAAAGAAGACGGAAGGATGAGCCTAGGAATGCTGACCAACTGACCAACTGCTAAATGCAATGCTGACGTCAGCAGGCTTGCCCCCTTGGGTCAGCAACATGACCTTAACCACTGACCTGAAGCAGCAGCACTGACAGAAGCCTGGTGGTCAAAGAGAGTTCAAGAGGAAATGTAAACACAGGAATTGGGGACCAGAAATATAAGCAAGTGCTTTTAAGGAGTTTCCCGTTAAAAAAACAAAGGAGAGATGGTGTTTCTAGCTGGAGGGGAAATGAAAATCAACAGGTCATTCTTTTAAGATGGTAGATATTTGCATCCCTATTGGAAAGATCCAGCAGAAAGGGGAAAATGAAAACTGATGATGCTAGAAAGAGAGGGAAGAACATTTATGTACTGTCTTGGAGTAGGAGAGAAGGAAGGGGGTATTGGTGCCCAAGCTGGAAGCCTGGTGTCATCTACACTGAGTCTAGGTGGCCACTAGGTGGGATACGTGACTGGCCAGCTGAGAAGGTGCCTCTCCTTCCAACCATCCCTGTGGAGGGAAGAGGAGGTATAGTTCTCAAAAGACACATGGCTTCTGAGCTCTAAGCAATGCAGTCACTCCCCAACCACTCAAAAAATAATCTGAGCTTGGTAAAAACTTAGACGTACCGCCGTAGTTCTGAATGCTGGAAACATAAAGTCTGTTCACTATTCTTAGATACTCTTCTATGAAAATACGGTGGTATTTACTTCCCAGAATCTCCTGACCATCTTTCCAACCTTTGCTTTTTCTGCTTCGGTTTAACCAAGAACAGTTACTGTCCAAGCCGTAAGCAAAAGCAAATGAAGCAAAATGACTCTGATCCCTCTGTGGCTTGGAAGGGCAAAAGAGACACAAACACATGAAAACCACATGAAAAACTCCAGTGGATAAAACATGAGCTGATTAGGTTTGTAGCCCTGAAGCTCTAGAAGCCTCTCCAATACTCTGATCTGGAGGCCACAATGCAGGAAAACCCCCAAGCCCCATGAGATTCCAAAATCCAAACACAGGGTCATTTTTTTATGCCCTTAGGAAAGTTCGGTCAGAAAAGATCTTACACTCAGTTTAATCAAGGGGGCAATGTCCTTAGAAGCACATGTAGATCTTCGAATCCAGCAGCTGACCCCGCACACGTGCCCCTCTAATGGGTGTGTAAGAACGAATAGCACCCAGACGCCATCACCGCTCTGACTCAAACACAAAGCGAGGGGAAGAAAATGGATTCTGAACTTGACCACACACCTGTGATTCGCAAATATTTATAGTGGTCATAAAGCCAGAACAAAACATACTGGGCAGACACTCACCTTAACAAACGAGGAAAAGGGGAAATCGCATACAGGAGAGACCGCAAGGTTTCCCCAGCTCCATAATGGGAATTCTGGTGAATTCCAACACGGATAGTGGAGGCAGACAATTGTCCTATTAGAGAACTAGGTAAATGAGGAGGGAAGTGCATATGACCAGGCAAATCAGACCTGCACGAGCCTCCCCACACTGCCTCTTGGAGATTTTCCATGAGGCTGACAAGGCAACAGGACAGGAATAATAAGGAATGGAGCCCACAGCTTTAGTATTTCTGACATTATTAAGAAAGACAGGCTAAATCTTTATCCCAAAATACAACCACTCAGCATGTTTAAGCAAGTGATGCACGTGCCAGTAATATGCATAGTGGTGGATAAACAATGAATCTCGGAACACTGAAAAAATAAAATAAATCATTATTAAAAAAAGAAATGTATCAAAAATATCATGAAATAAAATTCTAATCAGCCCAATGGCACCACCTAAAACACTGAGCACAACTCGGTGAGCATGTTTGTTTTTCTATTTAGTCTTTTTGTCTCCACAAACTCAATCAAACGTCTCATTGCCTCTTTCTACTCTCAACTAATGTTCTTTCATTTTCCTGATTTTACAGCCAAAACATCTAGAAAACGAGGTAAGGCTAGAGACCTGAGCTGTGGCTAGATCTGTCCAAAGCCAGGTTGATCTCCATCTCAAAAACAAAAATCTAGTCAATCCTCTCTCTTCTGGAATGTATAAGCTAGGAAACCATTGTTGCAGGCACATGATAATTCATAATTAAGTTAATATTTAGGTGAGTGCTGTAAACTCAACAGGTAAGGCATCAACAAACACATATGTGATTCCATGTCTTGGTCTTCTGATCACACCATGTAACATTTACCCCAAACACCAGAAGTCTGGTACAAACACAAGCTACGAGGAAGAGCACTGTGATGAGGATTTAATCAGATCCAGCATAATGGGATACGTTCTATTATATAAAAAGTACTAAAATACAGTTATTTAAAAATATAGGTAAACGCTGTAGAAATGTGAAACTTAACCCTTGTGAAACACATGTGAAACGAAATGTGAAACTTAACCCTTCCCTAACCAAGGTAGTTAATGAAAGAATAAAACAATTTCAGGTGTCTGGCTGTAAACTAAATTTCTATCTGTAGGATGAAGCAATGTGCAGTTGAGATCTCTCACTCATACAAATATCTTAATTGTCCGAATATCCTCATTAGAGTAAAAGTGGGGGTAGATTTTTGTCAGTGAGGAAAAAGAAAGGCAGACTATAACTATGAGACAAATTATAAAGAACATGTTCTATTTTTAAATAACTGAACTTGTCTCTGAATTACAAACATGAATATTTGTAATAATATCAGAAGTAGAGAAAACCTTTATTAAATTCTTAAGCACCAATTTCATTATGAAAAAATATATCTGGCAACACTAATAAACTTCTTTAAACTTAAAAAGATAAAGTCAACAAATTTTGTTAAAATCTGTAAGGTAAGTGCTGAATCTCAATAGCTAAATAAATATAAAATAAAGATAAACAATTCTCTTACATATGTATGCTCCTTTTTCTTACATATGTATGCTACCTTTCTCAAAGTAATAGTTAATTATCACATATTTAAGGGGCACCTGGGTGGCTTAGTCGGTTGAGTGCCTGATTCTTGATTTCAGCTTCAGGTCAAGATCTTGGGGTTGTGGGTTGTGGTCCCAAGTTGGAATCCATGCTGAACATGGAGCCTGCTTAAGATACTGTCCCTCTCCCTCTGCCCCTCCCCATGCTCCCATGTGTTCTCTTCTTCTAAAAAAAAATAAATAAATAAAAAATAAAAAATAAATCACATAATTAAAAGAAAATCAACCAAATATCATAATGAGTAAATAATGGCATCTATCGAAATGAATAGACAAAAAAAAAAAAAAATGATGCTCCATGATAGTGAAGTTTTACTAAAAGAGATTCTCTAACATATTATTGGTGAAGCATAAATATCTACAACACTTTTGCAAAGCCAATTGGCAATCTTATTGAAAATGCTTGGTTTTGAAACAATAAGTCAACTGAAGTTATTCTGACCTAATGAATGAACCTCCAATTAAAAGGAAGCTTGGTAATGTTGTTTGTTATTGTTCACAAAGCATACACTTTATGCACCAAATGTCTCCTCTTCACAGTATAGGCCACAGTGGGAGCTACAAGAAGCTGGAAAGCAGGATTGGAATCTAGGCATATGAGTATGAGCAACCCATCCGTTCGCATGAGAGAGGGGGAAGAGATAGAGGGAGAGAGAGAATCCCAAGCAGGCTCCACACTGGGCTTGATCTCATGATCCCAAGCAAGTCCATGACCTCAGCCAAAATCAAGACTCGGACATTTAAATGACTGAGCCACCCAGGAGGCCTCCCTTCACCCATATTTTTGGACAATAACCAGTATGGTAGTCAGATAGGCCTTCAGGTGTCAGGGATCTTTTCATAAGAAAAAGTTAAGTACAAAAAACACAGAATTACCTCATTCGACCTATTTGGCAAAGGAAATCACCATGTTATCCCATAATTATGCACATCAACCTTATCCAAACTTGACTCTTACAAACATTTGGTTTTGCTCATAATAAAAGAGGAATATTTGATACCAGAACACTTTTGAGCAACACAATGATCAGACACAGCCTAAAATAATTGCATGTTTGCCCCAATAAGTAGAAGCAATAGTATGTTTAAAGGTAAAAATAAAAATGTCATGTTTAGAAACTATACAGAGACCAAAAGAGGAAATGCTATCTGAACTTACTTAAAAAGGAGCTATACTTTCTAGACTCACAAAATACACTGAAAGAACAATGTGCATCAAGTCTACTTTGAGAAAGCTGCAGTCTAGGTGCCTGCCTTCCACTAATACATTAGGGGCCTAGAGACTCACGTCAAGCATGGAATACAAGATGCACTGAACTTGAAAGAGTAGGTTTTCCCAAGTATGGAAGACTTTGTTAAAAGTCATTTACGGATACATTCTGAGCATCCAAGCCAAATTTTGTGCAAGGACTCATACCTACTGGCCACTAAAACACGCTCATTCTGTGAGATCTCATACTGTGAGATCTTTGAGCACTCTATGTAGATCAGGGCTCAGTAAACTATACAGCCTGTGGACCAAATCCAGCTCGGCTTGCCACTGGTCTCTGTACATAGCGTTTTGCTGGAGCACAGCCTCCTTTGCGCATTTACCTGTTGTCTGTGGCTGCTTTAGTGTTGAGACACAGAGTTGAGTTGAGTTGTTGTAACCGAGATTACATGGCCAGTAAATCCTAAAACACTATCTCACCCTTTCCACAAAATATTTGCCATCTCCTGACTTAGACTGCTGCTTGAAAAACTAATTTCTTAATATTCATTGTGAGCTTCTCTTTAAGGGAATCTTTTCCAGACAGGGAACAAAGTAAAAAGTGTATTTGCCTTATTCTCAAAAAGCATTGTTTATGCTATGATGTTGTATTATGTTAGGGTTAAGAACACGGGTTCAGGGGTGCCTGGGTGGCTCAGTTGGTTAAGCGACTGCCTTCGGCTCAGGTCATGATCCCGGAGACCCGGGATCCAGCCCCACATCGGGCTCCCTGCTCGACGGGAAGCCTGCTACTCCCTCTCTCACTCCCCCTGCTTGTGTACCTTCTCTAGCTGTGTTTCTGTCTGTCAATTAAATAAATAAAATCTTAAAAAAAAGAACACGGGTTCAAATCCCAGCTCTGCCTCTGACTTTTGGGAAATCATGAGCAGATTACTTCATCCCTTTGTGGCTCCATTCCTTTCTGAAAGCTTGCTCATTCACTGCGATTTTTAACAGCAGAGATAAGTGTTACTCATAAGCTATCACAGTGTCACAATCTACAAAACTGTTGGGTTTCTTCATTTCCATTGAGGTGTCTGACTTACCAAGGAGGGAAAGGGGGCAGCGCTTCCTGGATCATGTATCACACTAAGGATCCACAGCACCGGGGCGCACTTCAAAAAAGAAAAGGAAAAAAAAATAAAAACAGATCCCGTTAATCCATTTTAAAGGAGACTGTGGTCATTGCTTATCGATTCTAGAAACTTCCATTAAGGCCCAGCACAACAAGCAAATTGTTTTAGCGGTATAAGACCTGGAGCAAAATGACCCAGGACAGCTTGAAATGACAGCAAGATAACCCATATGCCGATGAATTTTCTTCTTCAGAGAAAGAAAAAGAAAAATTCAGATGCTGTTAATGTATGCAAACAAATCTCAGGAAACAACCAAAAGAACCATCATTTCAAAACCATCTGAATTACTTTAAGCATTTTGAACATCAAATTCTGATTGGTTGTGTGAATTTACCCATTTTATGATGGCCTTTTCATCCTGTTTCAGGGTATATATTGTACCTTATATAATGCATTTGAAAAATAAGAAGTGAAGGCAGAAGGTATAGAATAAACAATACCAAAAAATTTGAGTCTGTATTTTTATTTACACATTAATTTATTTGGTGCACAATGTTGAGACTTTATTAGGAAAAGAACTGTAAACCATAAAAGCAGTCACTTCCCTAAAATCAAGTAATCTCATTCTACCAACTGACTCCCCAATTTCTTCAATTTAACATCAAAATCCTGAAAACTTGATACTCTAATGTGACAGAAAGACTACCTACCGCAAGGCACCAGCCCTGTCAGACCCTATATACCAGAAACTGAAGAAATGGGTTACTTTTCTTTTCTGATTCGTAAAGACACATGTCCATTAGTAGTGAAGGACGCCTATTACTTCAAATCAACGTGTGTTCTCTTGTCCTAGTTCACATAGCTTCCTTCTACTCCCCATGCTCTGCAGCTTCTGGCGTCCAATACGCCTGGAACACACTGACGTTGCCTATCCCAACACATACACTTGGGTAGCAGCTAGAATGATGATGAGAAAAAGGAAAGAAGAACTTCCCGGAACATTCTGGAACATTCTGGCTATTCCTCTCTGCAATGATTCCCACACTGTCTACTTCAGTCATTATCTAAAGGCCATCTGCCTGCAGAAAATAAACTGAATTACAGCATCTGGAAGTTTTGTAAAATTTCTAATCTGTCGAAATCAGCCCTTTGGAAGTCCAGAGTTTCAGAGGCCAGAGGGCAGGGAGTGGCTAAGTGACACTGCCTCTCCATGAGGCTCCCTGCGTCCACGAGGTGCCTTTGGTTAGTTCATGGGAAGCAAGAGGACAATCCAAAGCAACACATTCAGAATTGACCAGCAAGGCTTACACAGCCCAGGTGCACACACACACACACACACACACACACACACACACTAAAGCCTCGCCAAGCCCACTGTGGTCCCAGCTGAGTCTTTGAAAGCCGATGATATCATCCTTTGGACAGGAGGAGGTACAGATGCAGATCCTCGAGGCCAAAGGAGGAGTAAGGGAGTTCTCCCCAAGGTAAGAAGGCATACTCAGCCCAGGAAAAATTTCTAGGAGCCGCCAATTCCTTTCTCATACCACCAATAATACATCCTTTGGGTGTGGCAACAAACATGCTTGTTCAAAGTTCTTTATAAAATGGCGTGTTTGAATACACCAGCATCCTCTCTTGAGCCCTACAATCTGTTTTAAAATTAGCACTAAAATATCTTTGTATTTGTTTATTTCGTAGTTAAAACTTAAGTGACAGAGTTGGATATACCCAGTCATTGCTGCCAGGAATACCTGGCAATTTCTATAGCCTTCCAGGTGTCAGAATTAAACTGAAAACAGGGTTGATAATTAGGCCTGGAGGCTGAGCCCTCCTCTCCTCCCTCAGTGTGGTCATAAATTGACGGATATGGTCCCCTAGCTAGAGCCTTCAAGAGTCAGCAGAGGATGGCCTCCCTCTTAAATGCCAAAAGGCCCAGAGGCCAAAAAGGACACTGTTAAGAGTTCAGAATCATTGACACAACCAGATAAACAGTGAAGAAGAGGACATCCCAGCGTAGTCCAGGCAAGGAGAGCCCACGGCCTGGAGTGCACAATCCAGATCCAACTTTCTGACTTTGAAATCGAGGCCCTTCCTTATGAGAAGCAACACTCCGATGGCAGAATGCCCGACGGAGTTAACTTGGCTTGGAGGACAACACAACTCCCTTTAGAATCCGAAGCTTAGGGGCGCCTGGGTGGCTCAGTTGGTTAAGTGACTGCCTTCGGCTCAGGTCACGATCCCGGAGACCGGGGATCGAGCCTCACATAGGGCTTCCTGCTCCGCGGGAAGCCTGCTTCTCTCTCTCTCAGTCCCTCTGCTTGTGTTCCCTCTCTGGCTGTGTTTCTCTCTGTCAAATTAAAAAATAAAAAAATAAAAAATAAAGAATCCGAAGCTTAAACTAGAAACCCCTTCCCCAAGCCGGATTGCGGGGAATACACCTTGAGAGGTTCTTACTCTGCCTGTGTTTACATCAATGGTGAAAAAGACATTTTACCATCTTGGTGCCTGATGGCCAAGCAAATGGCATTGGGATTTTCTACTCTGCAAGGTCAACCATCCAAAAAAATGGCATTCCACCCTCTAACCGGATATGCCACCCTCTAACCGGATACGCCACCCTCAAGATGACACTCACATGTGCCGAGCAGCGCATGCTCAGGAGAAGAAGCCACAGCATGAAGGGAGTGACCTTGTATAAGATCTCAGTGAAAGTCAGAGGGCAGAGGCTCCTGCAGTCTGCGGGCTGCACACTCCCCTCCTTCCCAGTGAGGTCCTAGATTACCTGATGTAGAAATTATAAGTCACTGACATATTTTCTAGAAAACTTAGAAGAAAGTCAAAAGGTAAAAAAACTACAAATCCCCAGAGGGTTGCCTCAGGCTGGAGGTCAGACTATTTTAAAATGGATATTTAACTACCCATTAAATAAGAAACTGTTTATGTTTTATTAAAACGAAAATGTCCCCATTTGACTCGATTCCATATTATTCTTATTCTTTTCTTTTAGCTCAGTAGCCACTGTAATAGAAACAATATCCTAAGTCCTCTGCACCAGAATTCTCAGTGAGAGGTTCTCTCTGGAAAACACAGACCTGCACACAAGTATGCCCAGCTGTCCCTGCCACAGCCCCTGGTGATTCACCAACAATAAACCTTCCCTAGAAGTCACAACCCACAGCCACCTAAAACTGTCTCTTCATTGAAATGCATGAATAAAATTCAAACATCAATTATAACTTACCAAGTGCCCATCAGCACACGGGTTTCTGCTAAAATACCCAACCTCCCCAGCCTGACCTACTCAGAATGAGGAAAAATGTAGATTTAAACATTCTCCTAGAAACCAAAGGTCAACTGAGCAGTGGCCTGTCTCCCATAGATACATGAGAGAAATTAAATTTTCAGGCCAGTCTTAAAAGCTCAATTTAGAAATTGTACCACAGTAAAATCACAAGGAATAAAATGAAAATAGATGAGACCACCTGACATCATAAAGATGTTTAATGGAGTCCTGGAAAGAAACCCCAGCAGGTACAGGCTCAGAAAACCTATAAATGAACCAGGGTTTCCCAACTCGCAAGACTTTTACCATGGTCTTGGGGCTCAACTAAGAGACATCTTGTATTCAGTCAGTCGATCAATGAACTGTCACATGGCTCCATGGCCATGCTCTGTAGGTAGTCAGAAGACAAAGCAAAGACCCCTCAGGAGCTCATCTGACACTCTACAACTGGTCGACACAATTCTGTAAAATTGTGGAGGAGAGGGAGGTTGCGTCCAGGCAGAAGAGTCAGGAGAAGAAGAGAAATGTGATCTGGGATTTAAGGAAGAGGTAGGATATTCAAAGAGACGATGAAGGATGTTTGAGTGGGGTGTATTACAGGTGAAACAAGTGGTAAATGAAGCAGGAACAGCCAAGAATCCTGGATGGAACAAAGAACCATTTGGCCAGAGCCATGCTGGGTTGGAGCATGAATGTGTGGTACCCCCTTGGGGTAGGGTGACTTGAGGAAACCCCGACTGTAGGGCCAGCAGACAGGAGACTGAACAAGGCCAGAGAAACAAAGCAACTCATCTAAGGTGGAAAGGTAGGACTGAAGGGGCTGTTAGAACCAAGGACACAAAGTTGGCCTCTACTCAAATTTGTGAAGGAAAACAAGAAAGTGATCGGGAGAATGGACTCCAAGTGGGAACCCAAGGCTGGGGAGCAGGAAGGGGAGGCATCAGGACGGCAGGCCACTGCCGAGCACGGCCAAGCAGGGGGTAGGCTCAAAGCAGCCACTCCACGGAACTCCTGGACTAGAAAAGCAGCCAATGAGAGAATGCTATCCTGAGAAAAAGATGGGATTTCACCCAAAGGAAGGGGGTCATTGAAGGCTCAGTGAAGTACCAGAAGGAGAGTGGTATTTAGGACAATCAATACGGCAGCTCTCTGCAGAGGGACAGGCAAGAAGGGGAGAAACCAGAAGCCAGAAACAGCAGCTACAGAGAACTATAGACTTGAAAATACTAAAGACAAAAGCAGACACACACACACACACACACACACACACACACACACACTACACATCTATAAATCACAGCCCACTTTTACAAACTATTACTTGTAGAAAAGAGTCTAGAAACTGAGTGTGGACTCAATGATTATATCTCTGGATATAAGACAATAATGTAATTAATGAGAATGCCAACTTTCTCACTGTGAATTAAAGTACGAATTAAGGGAGGGATATTATTGTTGTTGGCTCACAAGTCCAAGGCCACTGGTTAGGTTGGTAAGAGCGGTCTGGAGAATCTACAGGCAGAGGTAGACGGGGGTCTCTCGCCATACACGGGGCCCCTTTCTGAGACTGTCCCTAACTCCGCTCTTCCTGCATGAACTCACCTTGGACAATCTCCGCCACTCACTTCACATCCATGTGACCCCCTGGACAGTGCCTGGAGAAATCAACAGTGGACACTTACAGTAAAGAAAGATGCTACTGGAAGGGCAGGGAGGCTCCTATGGGGTGGGGCGGGGGGGGGGTGCCAGAAACCCCCAGCCATTCAGAAGAGAAAAGAAGAGGGGCTCTGAGTGGCTCAGTCAGTTAAGCATCTGCTTTCGGCTCAGGTGGGGCTCCCTGCTCAGTGAGGAGTCTACTTCTCCCTCTCCCTTTGCCTCTCCCCTCTTTGTGCTCGCTTTCTCTCGCAAATGAATAAATAAAATATTTTTTAAAAGGAAAAGAAAAGGAGGTGCCCACATCAAGAATAAAGAAAGAGGAATTGAGGAGGCAAATGTGACAGAGAGGAGGGTAGGACAGGGGCAGGAAGTCAGGAGACATATGGGAAAAGGAGGAGGGGAGGGACCAGCACCCAAGAAGCAGCGGGCAGAGAGACCTGGGTGCTCTGACAAGGTGCAGACTTTTAAGGACATAAAGGGTGACAGGCAGCCTGGGCCCCTGGCAAGAGGGAAGAAAGCAGAACCTAGGTTCCCAGCCACGCCCACATTCCTAAGCAAAAATTCCGGCATTCAGGAAAAGCACATGAAGGTCTTGAAGATTGAAAGCAAATGCACAGAAAGTATCAGGTGACAAAGGTCTATGGTGACAGTGGAGGTTGGTCCAGCAGCATCCCAGGTGTGTCTGAGGAGCAGCCCTGTCCCTCGGCTCCAGGCCGATGCCAGCTGGCGCCAGGGGCTCGTCGGGGATCAGCTTCAGCCTGACCCATGTAAGACTGCTGACTGCCTTAATTCAAGACAGGCTCTGGACTCAAACATTAACAGTTAGGGGTTTCTCTCTCTCCCTCTCTCCCTGTCTTCTCTCTCTCCCTCTCTCCCTCCCTCCTTAAGATAGGTGTACTGATCGGTTCAATATCACCACCTCAACTTGGAACACTGTTGGACGTGACGATTTGGAAATGCTGAGAGCAGCATGAGAAAGTGTCTCAACTAAGGATTTTTTTTCCTTTTTTGAAAGGGGTTCCGTCGCCCGCCCAGCCAAACTCTGCAATGGCGAACAGCCCGAAGTCAGTTTGTGTCTCCTTGAGCAGGCACCAGGGCAAACAGCTGGGGCTTTCGAAGCTGGAGATCTTACACGAATGCGTGTGACACAACACATGCACAGGGAGGAAAAAGAAACCACTTGAATCCGGGAGTGAGAGTTGTTAATGATACGGTAACACTGCACCCAAAAAGGGAATGATTTGCCTTCTTGTCCTCATCAGTATACGCGGCCCATCAGACATTTTCCTGCATCACCCTGAGCATAGGATGTGTGGAAGAATGACAAGCATAAAGCCACTGTGGGCTCAAGGAATTCACCCTCTGGAAGAGCTTTCCTCGAATCAGACACGATCTCTTTAGTCACCAGCTAATTGTCTTCCCGTACAAATAATGCCATGTATGGGTCGATACCGGTTAATAAAGAGTCTTTCTGCAAGTCATCTCATGTCTCATTCAAAAGAGAAGTGCCAGATGTCACAATTTCCCTTCTTTAAACCTCGGCTGTCTTGGGGCTGAAGCAGGAACACCTGAAGACCGGCCCCAGGGATGGCTGGGGCTTTGTGGACAATGTGTCCTCACACGGAGACACAGGGCCTCACATTTGGGTCACTTAATGATGCAATCACCTGGCTCCAAGACCAGCAGAGACAAATCCTACCTCCCTGAAGGGAAGAGTAGGCACTTCCAAAAGCTGAATCCAAAGACAAAGAGAAACGCACTCGTACTTGACGCTTCCGCACCCAGAAGCACTGAGACCGCTCCCTCCTTCGGGCACATCAAGGTCACTGTGAAACCTGCCTGTTTGGCAATATGAAACCAGCGGAAGCCTACAGAAAATGGACGGCGGAAACTGGAATCTCATTTCTCCGAGCGGTGACTGATCCTGACAACATTTGGGAAGAAAGCAACCCAACTGTTCCCCACTGGGTCTCCGTGCAGAGTCATCCCCTACAGAAGGCTGAAAACCAGTTTGGGGCTGCGGAGCCTGGAATGAATACACCGCCGGAGAGCCTGGAACAGACCTGGAGCGAAACACCTGCCGTCCCTTAACTCCCGCATCAGTGACATGTGTTCTGAGCCGTCGAGACACATGGGTACAGAGGGAGGGAAAAGAGAAGGGCAAAAAGCAATGGCTCAGTTGCTTATAAAACGACCAATTTCTGAAATGGGCGCTCTAAAGACATCACCATCGCTAAAGAGTGACTACTTTATGTCTGCCACCATGCGCCACCGAAGGACAGCCTCGCTTTTCACGCAGGCAATTCGGAAGGGCTTGCACAAGTGGTTAATTTGCATGGGCAATTGGCCTCTCAGCTTTCATTTTGACAGCTAAATTGATCCATCCTTTGTAGACTAAAAATCTCACCACTGGGAGACAGAAGGGCATCTGAGGCTTTTTGAAAAATGGGGTTGCTCAATTCCTACTTAAACAGAACAATAATCCAATAAGACCTACCCTGGAAACAGAAGTTTGCCCACACAAAAGACAGCCAAGATTCAATTCCAAATCTCAATTCAAGATGTAATTTTTAGATCAAAATTTAACTTTAAAAAATTACTGAATTATAAAATTTAGCTTTAAAAATATTATTGAGTTACTTGTGTTTTAACTAGAAGGAAGTAGACAGGAAGGGCTTGGGTTCACAGATCAGTCCTATGGTCATTCCGCAGGAAGGGAGAAACATCTGCCACATATTAAATCCACAAGTAGAACCAAAAACTTCCCAGAACAAAGCTGAACTGAGACAGACAAAAGAGCATGCTTGGAAGGAAGAGGACAGCTTCTTCCTGCGAAGAGGACTGCATAGCCCCGCAGAAAGGGCTGGCCATGGGGTTCAAAAAGAACTGTTAGCAAAATGGAAGTGGATTCAATCACTCACAAAATACTTTCCTTAAAAAAAAAAAAGGTAAGAAAAAGAAGGGAAAAAACAGAAAGCAAGTTTTAGAGGTTGCTACCCATCAAAGAGGCTCGCTCTCCAACTCAGGAGACAGAACTGAAAATTTAGTCTCCTTCAATTCAGTAGGGGTGACAGGTCAGCACAGAGCCATGCAAGCCCGTCCAGTACGTGCGCTGGTCTATGTCAGTTCTAGGTCTCCTGAGACGTGTTCTACTTTATGCACCTTGAGCCCAAGGCTGCCGTTTCACATGGGATAGGGTGACCTGGGCCCAGAAAATTGTGTTTTGACTTGGAAAGCAAACTATGGTATTGTTTTCTGGCTTAAACCCAGCGAGAACTCTGAAGTCATTTCCAAACTCCCATCTCTCCAAAGACATGAAGAATAAAAGACTTTTAAATGCAGGTGAAATTAGCCCCGACTACCTGTTGGGTCTTCCAGGGTCAAAGGCGGGCAGGAAGGTCTGCTGAAGGAAGCAGCAGCTCATCTTATATTGGTCAGGATGTTCAACGGTGGGACTCATCCCACCAAAGGGCCTCTTTCATGTTTTTGAGACAAAGAGAAAGCTTAACACTATAAGAATCCTTGGGTGTGTTGTATAACCAAAAATCTAATTCTGTTCTATTTGTCATCCACTCAACATAAATTAGGGATAAAAATAAGAACTAGGCTACTACGCAGGGAACCAGATGGTGTCTTACCTTCCTATAAACACGGCTGTGTTTAGAGTATTTACACGTGTGGGGGAGTAAAAAAGATTTTCTTTTTTTACATTTGGCAATGAGTCACGCTGTCCATTTCAGGACCAACAGTACTGAAACTTCCTTCCCGTGAAAAGCCCGTGCAGCTTCCCCAATGTTTAAAAACACAGTGTCAGCTGCCTTAGCTTAGTCATGAAGCCCCCTTCCCCATCCTACAGCTCCATCAAGGAGACAATCTGATCCAATTGGACTCACCGAAGGCAACCAGGAGGTCAGGAGTGCCCAGCTGCAAGCCTACTGCTTTTTTGTAGGAATCCAGACACTTCTATCATTTTTTGTGCAAACATGCCCTTAAAATTGTCAACCCAGGGGGCTGACTTAACAGTGCCCCATTCAGCTGAGCTGAATCACCTAGGGAAGTTTCTGAGCTTCCTGATTATAAGAGGAGCCACAGGTAATCCCTCGCCACCTCCTTCAATAAAAGCCCATTCCACTGAAGCAACGGGAAGGTAACCGTTGAAAACGCAGACCACATTTTACAGAATGCTGCTTAATTTTCCACTGACAAGCCCCTCCAGCAAAAATGGGTCACCGCAGGTAGCGTAGGAAGGACCATGCTTGGGAGCATTTGCCCTCCCACAACAGTAGGACTGGATTTGTGTTTCGTCTTCATAAAGCATCAAGAAAACCAACCCCTCGTCTGTTGAGCAAATGGCATGAAACCAACCCCTGGTGTTGATTTGTTTTGTTCTCTTAATCCTACAAGCTGCTGGGATGGTTCACTGCCCTCCTTGTGATTCCTATGAAGCTGGGCAGAATCCAGAACTCTGTATTTCTTGCCCTTTCTATTTTATCTGATCGGTCAGCTGGCATCAGCCAAGCCAGAGTGGTCCGAGCCTTCCTGCTTGCTCTCTGAAACCCGCATGTGTCCTCAGTGTCCCCGTGTGATGTGGCTGCCTCTCTGTGAAAAGGACACTCTGCCCTCCTCTGGCTACGCCGCATCACCCTCTACTGTCATCTGTGGGCCTCCCCACATCGAGAGCAGTCGTCATGTCCCATGCCACTTGGAATCCCCGAGGTGAGGCCTCTGTAAATGAGCATGTTCCAGAAAGACATCTCAGGAGGTCTCCCTCTTTTTACTTCAAGGGCATGGGTAAATGTTAACAGACTAGGCACACCACTTAACTCGGCTTCTAGAGACATCGTCCCTCTGGGACATCACCATTCCATCAAAATCACCCAAGCAGCTACACCAGGCCGGAACCCGGATGCCGCCTTCTCCTCCTCATCCAAGTCTAGAGCACATTGGGCACTCAGCAGGTGCCCAGGTATCCTTCCACGGCCCCTCCACCCCGAGGACCTCTCTGCACTCACAGAGATGCCCCCAAGGACAGATGGCGGTGCCCGTGAACAGTCAAAACAGGAGAATAAGTCCAAGCCAGCGGCCAATGGTGAACAGTCAGGAAAATACTTTTCCTCTACAACATGAGCATAATCTTTGCGAATCTCAGGCTTCTACTGATAATCCCCTTAGTAAGCCCATTTTTCAAGAGATTTACTGAGATATCAGGAGAATTACTAAGGAAAAGTGACTCCAGTTTATGAATTAACGGTGTTCAGTTGAACACGCAGCAATTCTGCGAGCGCTCTTTGAAACGAGATCTACGGTCCTGCTCCCTGGGCTTCTGTTCTCGCTCTCCGCTCTCCAACCAGGGCTTTCGGGAACCTTCCTGCAGGCGGGGTCCTGAAAACACGGGAGCCTTGGCTGTCTGCCTGTCTGCCTTGCCCTTCCCCCCTCCCCCTCCTGGGTCCCTGCTCCTGCAGGGAGATGCAGAGAAAAGACCAGTTTCAAGGAGCTCCCTCCAGCTTCCAACTTCACATGTGGTCTGGGGGAACAGGGACACACTCTGGCTAACACGAACATGCAATTATGATGTAATTGACCAAATCAAAAACTTTAAAGCCTTTTAGGTAATGAAGCACCGGGAAACCACTACGTTCTTGGGGGCATTTTATGCCTGACTTCAAAATGTGCATTTTAATTTCAATGTTGGGTTTTTTGCCTCTGTTAGTTTATACTTATAATTCTAATGACCCCTTTTCAGGCTTATGGCGGCAATGCCACTCCATGAAGGCAAGAAGCCTAACAACGAACCCAGAGCTTTAAGTAAGAGCTATCTAACTCTAGCCTAGAAGACGAAACAATGATGCTGAAAATAAGGTCCAGTGACAGCTGCACACGGACCTGCCCTTGATTTGGGTTTTGGTTTGTTTTGGTTTTTCAGACTATATAGACTCAAGTGTTGGCCTGAGATACCTCTTGTCATGTTAGGCTTCTCCTCCACATCCACTCTCCAGGACCAGCAGATCGCCAGCCTCTCAGCCAGGCTCCTCATCTGTCCCACCAGAGATGTTGTCCCCTACCACCTATCAGTACACATGCTCACCACCAGGAAGTGAGACCATAAACAGAAGCCCTCGTTCTAGTGAAAGCTGATGGCATTATGGGGGGGGAGGAAGGTGATAAAAGCTGTTACTCCACGAGGAACAGAACGTCTTGTCCTGTTGGCCATTTACTTCTTCACATTGGGAAGAAAGGGCATGGCAAGTCATCACTGACTGACCGTTATCAGGCCGTGCCCCATTTCCAAAGATTGCAAAAGAGCTATACATCAGAAAAGTGGCATGAAATGTTGCCCACAGCTGCTTTTCTCAAAGACTCCTAAGAAAAAACAGCAAACCACAACCTGATGCAATGGCATGCTGTCTGTGTTGTTCCTTGATACAGACACGTCCTCACCCCCTCCAAACTAGGTCTCTTCTGTTTACTACGCTGGGGTGCACAGGGATCTGTCGACAGAAGCTAAAAAGACACAAGTCAGGTATAACCATCCTAGGACGAGAGAGGGGAGAACCAGGAAGCTCGCAGCCTGACTGTGAACCTTGGGAGATGCCAACTTCCCTACCGTCCTTCCTGGCTTGGCCAAGGATGGCAGAAGGAATTCACCTTCACAGATGGGGCGTTTCCTCCTAAGCAGCAGGTAACCTTCTATCTGACCCATTCAGCAAAGGGGAAGAAAGGAATAATCATGACAATAATCCAAATAATTGATTGGTTTTAGCACTACACCTAGTCCCTCAGCCCTCAAACGATAAGCTGTCAATAGAAATCGTCGCCCTCCTCCTTTCTGCACCTCCTCCGTGAGCTCCTTTCCATGCATCAGCCCCACATATGGGCATGGGTCCTGAGAAGTCGAATCAGGCCACATACTTTAAAAGCCGAACCTTTCCTCCACCTGCTTTCCAGCCACACTCTCCTAAACCAAACCTAAAAAGAGGACTAGAAGTAAAATGTTAAACTCGGCCCCTCATCCAGCCGGTTATTCAAGGTGAGATTTATTACAAAATCTTCAAAATCATTCTTCTCTTCCAGTCTAATGCAGAAGCACTGGGTCCACACGTAACGATGCCGAGAGCAGGGCGGGCAGGAGAGCTTCTGAAGGGGCCCGATTCATCCCCAGGCAGAAGGAACGACCTAAGAGCAGCCTGAGAGTCTGTGATGTCTTACATCAGTTTTGCTGCCACCACCGAAAACTAGGCAGCAGAAAATTCTGCTTCATGACCAGAAGCCTAAACGTCTCCTGGATACCTGGGAGACGCCGAGTACAGAAGTCAGGTAACTCCAGACATTACTTCTCTCTTAGGCTAGCTTATATTCATGAAAGGAAAAAAAAAAAAAAAACAATCAATCCTCATGATTCAGATTCCATTTTTGTGAATTCACCCGTCTCCTAAAATCGATTTTTGTAACCCAAAACGTGTTCATCTTCTGTGAGCTCAAAGCTAATGAATGAACTATATATTACATAAGATGTCTTTAAACAGAAACACACATGAAACAAGGTTCTTTATTGATGGGTTGATGAGGCCGTTGTGACCAGAAGCTTATAGGAGCCTAACCGTGGATGGTCCCTGTCAGAGATGGCTCAGTGTAAATGGATTCTCACTGCTCACGATGAACTTCTAGAGCAGAGCAGCACGCATACAGAGAATGGACCGTAGGGGCACCTGGGTGGCTCAAGTCGTTAAGCATCTGCCTTCAGCTCAGTTCACGATCCTGCAGTCCTGAGATCGAGTCCCACATCGGGCTCCCTGCTCTGCAAGAAGCCTGCTTCTCCCTCTCTCACTCCCCCTGCTTGTGTTCCCTCTCTAGCAGTGTTTCTCTCTGTCAAATAAATAAATAAAATCTTAAAAAAAAAAAAAAAGGAGCATGGACTGTAAATGTAGGTGTAAAACCGTCTCTACCGGGGAATGTCAGCAGCTGACCGGCAAGAAGGTGGGCTGTGGGATTTGTGTGCGTGCGTGCAGCATCTCACTTGGTGGAGGGAGATTAGGACCAGGCAACAGAAACTTGAAAGCGATCTGATCATTCCTGAAAAGCACAGTGTTGGCCCTCTGGCTTCAGCAGAGCACATAGCTCATCACAGGAGCTGTAAGTCGGGGGAGCGCTGGTGCCTGAATGTCTGCCACTAACCAGCGTGGGCAGAGACCTTTCTGAAGGCATTGTAGAGAGAACATGAGACCCCTCAGAAACAGAAATCTGGACAATTACTGGCCATCAGGGATGACAAACCAGTGGCCAAGGTCACCTGCAGAGTGAAGGCCCTGGCCTAGGCTCCCAGGACTCGTTAGAGCTCCCACTCTATAGTGTGAACCACAGTCCCAACTTCTACATCAGATAATGACCCTTGCTCCAGAGATTTAAGCCATGATTACAGTCTAAAGAGTTGACTTGTCTCATTACGCCTGTGATAATACATTCCTGACAACCGAGGCTATTAACGTGAATTTCCCAATGCCAGCACACATCACCCATGGTCCCCTCTGACATATCCCCATCTATCAAGTGTCAAATAGGGAAGTCTGTCCCCACAACACAGCACAAAAAGGACGACAAGCGGAACTGGTTCAGAATGGTGAATCCCATTCTCTTCCAGTCCAGGCGAGGCTTCATTGAACTGAGTCTCTCTGAGAACACTGAAATCTTTAACATTAAAAATAAAAGAGGCAATGCAATCCATAAATGCCAGAGAATAAAAAGGTCCAAAGCCCTTCCTTTCTGGGTTCCTGATGGCCTCACAGCCCTTCCCTAGAAACTTCTCCCCTTTCATTATAATCTTAGGAACTATAACTACCACCTTCTGGAATGGAATTGGCTTCCTTTTCAACTGCTGGCCTTCTTTTATAATGGAAAAAAAAACAAAAAACAAAAACAAAAACTGAGCACCTCTCTCTGCTTCGACCTGTACATGATCAGTCATCACAAGAAAGTAAGTAAAAATAACAGAAATGGTTCACATGTGTCTTCAGACTAAGCAAAGATACTGATAAAACAGACTGTTTTCCAAGTTCAAGAAGAGTAGTTTCTACCATGATCTCAAAAAGATAAGTTGACAAGCTCCACAAATGCATCACCAAGAAAAACAGAAGAGTCTGTGATAAACCCAACCCCCGAGTAAGAGACATGAGTCAGGGACCAAAATTTCTAGCCTGTGCATCAGTCAAGGCTTTCTGCTGTGTACACCCCGAGGCTGGGAATACCACAACCTAACCACACGTCTCGCGGAGTTCCCTGGTTGGTTCACGTACCGTTGGCTGATTTCTAGAGAAAGTGCCAAGACGGGATGGCCGCACGCCAACAGGAACGGGCTAGAACAGGAAGAGGGGTTTCAAACCCGGCTCAAGCAATCCTATAATAAGAAATTGTGAGAATTTTTTAAAGAAATGACTATTCCATCTGGGTTTCCAGCCAGATCTGGCTCTAAAAATTCCCTGATCTCTCAGAATACGAGATGCTAAAATAAGGACACGTGTGTCTCTAAGTTAACTGAGAGCTTCAAAGAGATCTGATGGCAGCATGAAAACGGGGCTTAGCGCCACTAAAATCTTGAACTGAAAAGCAGAGAAATGGTTGGTATTTGACTAAACTTACAGTAGACCCTTCTGGGAAGGGAGTGGGGTCAGCGGGGGACACATTATCTGGAGAGCCTGAAATGCATAAAGCACTTAAGGACGGACAAGATCAAAGGCGCCCGGTGACAGCGGAGAAGGTGCTCACAAAGAAGGGGCCTCAGTCTGCAAATTACAGCAGGAGCCGGCTCTTTGTTTCCCAGAAGCCAACAGTTACAGGACTTAGATTGGGGCATAAATTCTAATTAAAGTACATCTTTCTGAGTTCCCTGCAGAATTTCCACTCACCAACTTCATCCTTCAACAGGGCTTGAGGGCCTGGCTCCCCCGCTGGACAAAGGTAAGTATGTGTTCACTGAGGCCCTCCTGCCTTTCTGGAAGGTTAATCTCTTCTGTGACTGGCTGCAAACAACTGCTTCTGTTGAGGCAAGCGTTTGGGCTCCGGCTGCAGGTGAGAAGCAGGATTTGGCTGGGGAAGAGGGAGGGGTAATTGGAAGCAGACAACAAAACATAACAAAGGGAGAAAATTAAAAACCCTAACTTTCAAGGGAATTCAAGGAGAACACAGAGCAGCGAGAGGATAAGTGGGGGAGAGGAACATTCCTGGCAAGCAGGCTGGGGACGCCTGTGACTTTGGGAGCTCACAAAAAGTGCGTGTGTCCGAGGTCCTGGCCCCCATCCCTCCAACCCAACCCTAAAGCAGCTGGATGCTACCCCAAACCACGAAAGGACCAGGGAGAGAAGGAAGGTCTAAGCTGGTCCAGCTGCAATAACAAATCCAGAAGGGTCCAACCACGAAAGCTTTGAAAAACAAACGTGATTCAAAGCGAGGAAAACCCCAGTGCCAGGGGGAAAACTTCCAGAAGCACGGGACCTCACCAGACATCATTTTCAAAATCATTTGGAAACCATCTTTCAATGAGGTGTTTCAATGACAACAGAGGCCCGCCTCACTGCAAAAGAACAGGATCAAACAGAGAAATGCACAGAGGGACCTGTCTCCTCCCTGAAGAGAGACTCAACTGCTCTTTTATCTCCCCAGGAACACTTCCTTGGGCCCCAGGCAGCCTCTACCCCCAAGCCACTGAGAGCCTCAGGAATCTTCATACCGATCCCCCTAAATTTTCTAACTCAATCCCAGCACATCAGCATGGCTGGGTACCTATTCTAGAGCTTTTGGAAACTAAATGGTCTCCCTTTTGTGCTAAAACCTAAGGCTACAGAGTGTAATTCCCACCACTACAAACTCTGGCCCAGAACATCGCAAGTCACTGAACAGGCCCAGAACCTGTCATCCATCCAGGACAGCGAGGCGTAAATGGACAACCCACACACTCTGTTTCATGACAACTTCCATAAAGGATCCCCAGGAGGAGAAACGGCCCTAGGACCTGAGTTCAAAACCTGGCACTGCTCTGTCTGCGTAGCCTGGACTTTTTCTTATTTTTTTAACTCTCCCGAGTTTCTTCTGCTGGAAAAGCAGTAACAACAACCAAGTTACAGGAAAGCTAAGTTCTCAAAACTGTGTGTATCAAGTTCCTGGCTCCAAGGCGGGCCTCAACCTGATTATCACTGTGACAAACAGAATTGGGTCTTGCACCAAAGGGGTCCCAATGCCCAAGGGTGTTGGAGGTCACATAGCCCCGTGGTCCTGCATCAACAGCTTCCTTCTGGGCCTCACGGCTTAATTTATAGAATGAAGTTAGCAAGTCAGATATCTTCTTTTTTTTTTTAAGATTTTATTTATATATTGACAGAGAGAAACACAGCTAGAGAGGGAACACAAGCAGGGGGAGTGAGAGAGGGAGAAGCAGGCTTCCTGCTGAGCAGGAAGCCCGATGCAGGGGCTCAATCCCAGGACTCCAGGATCGTGACCTGAGCCGAAAGCAGAACCTTAACAACTGAGCCACCCAGGCGCCCCCAGATATTTTCCTTAAGGCCCATTTCAGCTGCAGAACATCTCAGGGCCCCTGGGTGGCTCAGGAGGTTAAGCATCCAACTCTTAGTTTCAGCTCAGTTCCTGATCTCAAGGTTGTATGACCAAGCCCCACAGTGGGCTCACACTCAGCATGGAGTCTGCTTCAGATTCTCTCCCAACCCCTCTGCCCCTTCTACTCATGTTCCGTCTCTCTAAAATAAATCACATCTTTAAAAAAAGAAAAGAAAATTGAGTTGCTAGGAATTTGGTTTCTTCTATACTTCACAACTACAAAAGTTCATTCTACGCCTCTCCTGATACAATTTTTTCCTCCTAGCAGCTTTTCCAGGAAAAAAACAAAACACTAAAAAACAACAATTTGATGTCCCCTGTCATGGTTTTTAAAAAATCACAGGACAAGTTTTTGCTAGAAAGCACAATACAAAAAGAAAACCTACTCTTTCAAAATCAGCATGTCTCCTTTTATTTGAGAATGTCGTGTTAAGTGTAAAGGTCTAAAGAGCTATGGACAGATGGGTCCCCTTTTTATTTTCCCTAGAGACCGCAGTTTTGCTCTAAATCTTCAAGTCAGCTACGTCTGAAAAAAAACTGATGTGACCAGTATGGCAGTCTTGCTCAAAATCTCAGAATAACAGAGAAAGTATAAGCCTGAAAATAAATAAGCAATTGCCTACTGATGCACATTCCTCAACTTTTAAGCTGCTCCTCCATGGAAGCATATCAGTCATAAACCTGTTAGCGAGATATGGACAGCACGCACATCCCCCTGTGGTCAGCACACAAATTCAGGCAGCTTATGCTCAGGCTGCCCGTCAAACCGCTCGTCTGGGCCTGCGTTACAAGTCCATGAGCTGAAGCTCCAGGATGCATGAGGGAAAGTCTACGAACAGGGCTGGAGCTGCATGTTTAAAGCCACGTTAGGTGCAAACCACATCACAGAAAGCCCTGAACCGCCGTGGAGGGCAGGGCCAACTAAGGGACCCCATACAAGCACCAATGTGTGGGACGGGGGGGCGATGATAGCTCATGGTTAGATGTAAGAGGCCGAGAAGCTGGGGCAGGAAGTCCCACAGATGTACACATTTTACCATCAGATGTGTGCAAGAAGGGACATCCATTAAAGCCTCACAGGCTCCTTTTGCCTTCATTTAGGAGAAGATAAACTACATTGGCTGAAATCTGATTCAGGTAGTCTTGAAGGCTCAGCCCTTGCTTTGACTTATATTCACAAGACAAAATACGGACCAGGAGGCTTTTTATCAATCACGAGACTATAAATAAATAGTGCTTATTTTATGCTATCCATAGGACACAAGAATGAATAGTATCACTATTTAATCTTATTTTTTAATTTGCCCAATTGCTTTCTTTAAAAAATTAGAAATCTCCCAGAAGCTACTGATGGGCTCCATTTGAGAGAGAATTTAAGGTTGTCCCTAGAACACCTGCCTCCACATGTTCATGTCCTTGCAGGATCCCTCTCCCTGAGCTGAGTGGGACCTGTGACTTGCTTCTACCAACAGAACACAACAGAAGTGACAAGATATGAGTGTGTGCGTGATTACATTAGACAAGATTTCAACACCTGCCTTCTGGATTTCTTTCTCCCTGGCTGGCTTTGAGAAAGCCAACAGCCACACTGGAGAGGTCCCCATGACAAGGAGCCGCAGGAAGCCTCCAGCAAGAAAATGAAGCCCTCCGTCCTGCATCCACAAGGAGATGAATTCTGCCAAGGGAACCTAGAGCCACACACTTATCCAGTCAAGCCTTCGGAGGAAACCCCAACCCAGTCATTGCCCTTGACTGTAGCCTTCAGAGGACCCAGCTAAGACATATCCAGACTCTAGACTCACAACAACAGTGACATAATAAATGTGTGTTCTTTTAAGTCACTACGTTTGTTGTAATATTTTACTACATTAATATGTAAGTCACGGGGCACCTGGTGGCTCAGTCAGCTAAGGGTCTGCCTTCAGCTCGGGTCATGAATTCAGGCTCCTGGGATCACGGCCCTGTGTCAGGCTCCCTGCACAATGGGGAGTCTGCTTCTCTGTCTCCCTCTGACCCTCCCCTCTGCTTGTACACTCTCTCGCTCTCTGTTCCTCAAATAAATAAATAAAATATTTTTAAAAAGATAAGTCAGGGACGCCTGGGTGGCTCAGTTGGTTAAGCCACTGCCTTCGGCTCAGGTCATGATCCTGGAGACCCGGGATCGAGTCCCACATCGGGCTCCCTGCTCGGCGGGAAGCCTGCTTCTCCCTCTCTCACTCCCCCTGCTTGTGTCCCCTCTCTGGCTGTGTTTCTCTCTGTCAAATAAATAAAATCTTTAAAAAAAAAAA
>PITA01018261.1:0-40812 GCA_004023965.1 Spilogale gracilis | reverse complement strand
CCCCTCTTCCCCCCCTTCTCTCCCTCTTTATCTCTCTCCCTCCCCACCCCACCTCACACATTCTCTGCTTTATATTTCCCTGCTTGGAAAATCATTTAGTACTAAATAGTTCATTACTGTACTGGTAGCAAGTGGTTGGTAAATGCTTGCTGAGTAAATTCTGGCTTTTTGATAATGGTATTTGAACTCTCTTTGTTCAATCTCTTTTTGAATGTGACATATGCAATAATTTCTCTCTACTTGTGAACTAACATCCCATGTGAGATGGAGTTGTCTGATATGATGGGACAGTCAGAAAAACTGGCTACTCATTTGGCTTTGGCTTCATTAGGAAGTCCAAGCAGGTTTTATTCCTTTCTAAAATAGAGATAAATCACTTTTCTCTTGGGGTCACTGAGCACATGTATGAATGATGCTCATTTGTAGAGCTTTAAAAATGTGCTGAGGGACACCTGGGTGGCTCAGTTGGTTAAGCGACTGCCTTCGGCTCAGGTCATGATCCCGGAGAACCAGGATCGAGTCCCACATCGGGCTCCCTGCTCGGCGGGAAGCCTGCTTCTCCCTCTCTCACTCCCCCTGCTTGTGTTCCCTCTCTGGCTGTGTTTCTCTCTGTCAAATAAATAAAATCTTAAAAAAAAAAAAAATGTGCTGAAGCCTAGTCCTGTATCTGTATCTGGTTTCTCTGCTTATTGGGTTCTTATGAAATAGAAATTGACCTGTAGTGCGTAGTGTCCGCAAATCAACAAGTACTCGAGGGGCACCTGGGTGGCTCAGTTGGTTAAGCGACTGCCTTCGGCTCAGGTCATGATCCCGGAGACCCGGGATCGAGTCCCAGACCGGGCTCCCTGCTCAGCAGGAAGACTGCTTCTCCCTCTCTCACTCCTCCTGCTTGTGTTCCCTCTCTGGCTGTGTTTCTCTCTGTCAAATAAATAAATAAAATCTTTTTTAAAAAAACAAAAAACAAAAAACAAGTACTCGAGCTCTTAATAAAGTTCTTAACCTTAAACTAGGTCTAAGACAAAGATGCGAAGCATTGACAATTAGGTGGGTACATACAAATTGATGAATCTAGATCTGTTCAGTCTTCCATGTCTGTAGCCATTGGCTTCTAGTTTATGAAAGATGGTTTGCATCTTTTAGCGATGCTTTCAAAGCAACTAAAAATAAGGGAAACTTAACTTCTACTGGAAAGAGACTGAGTTTATTAATTTTGTTAAGCTAAAAGATAAGCCTGTTGCTATTTTCATGAAATAGTGGAAGAAAATTGAAAATGTTTTAATGGTACATTATTGTCAACTATCATGGTCAGTGTGCTTTTTTTTTTTTAATGTTCAATAGGAAAAGTGATTATATCTGTGAAGCCGATGATTATGTACATGGTAATTTAAAAAAGTATAGCTCAGTCATGATCCAGACTTCATGATGTAGGTAGTGAGATGGAATTTATTCCTCTCAATAGTTTGGAGCAAGTTTCAGGTCGTAGAAATGAGTGGCCTGGAAGGGAAGTCTTTTTAGTTGATCAATAACCATTTATTGACATTCTCCTGTGCTCTAGCACTATGCTTAAGCACCAGTAGGATATAAGAAAAGTATGAGACACCTCTGTCCCAAGAAGATTACATTCTGTGAGTGAAAAAACAGATAGTAAAACATTATGGTTAGTGAGAAAAGAGTATATATTGTATATATTTTATGCATTTTATTTGCATGTCAAAACTGGAGAGGATGTACAATAAAATATTAATAACATAGGAAATCCTGGTTATCCAAAGATAGTGAATCCCAATGAATCTAAGCAAAATGAATCCATTTAACACAGGTAACATAGGTTTATTGTAAAAAATTAAAAATTTGATTTGGGACACATTTCAAAAAACAAAGCTCAAAAACATAAGGAATAGCTGAGTCTTAGAATGAACAAAGAATAGAGTTGATTTGGTTTCTGTACTGTAATTTTTTGTTATAATACCAACACTATTATATTGCAGTATTATATATCATTTTTTATTTTGGTTTTGGAAGCTTTATCAGTTTTCCTAAGGGCTATTTTCAACCTTTGATAGTCATATCATTCTCTTTTGCAGTTCCTATTATAAAAAATGTTTTGGTTGTTAACTGGCAGGACTTCTGCTAGATCCTCAGCTATCAGTAATGGGTTCCAAAGTTCTCCAATATCACTTTCTTAATATCCTGCATCCTTATAATTGTAGTAGAAATACACGCTGTTGTTAATAATGGAAGTATAAAGGGTAGTACAGGAGTGAATATTTTAGTGTTATGAGAACTTTTTTCCTTATGTAGTCTTGAAACCATAGGGAGTTGTATAATGAATACTGGGAAAATGAAGATCCTGTAGTTAGTCTGAGTGGTGAGATATATTATTGATTTTAATTAATTAGTTATTGCTTATTTGTACAGTCTGTTCTCTTTATTTGAAGTATTTGTGTTCCATAAAGTTGCCAAGAACACTGAACTAGTGAATACTAAACCATTGTTCCCAGGGGAGATACAGTGCTAGGTTCCTATGAGCCCTTGGTTTCTCATTTTCATTTACCAGTTAATACATAACCTTGTTTTGTATGTGTTCCTGTTTCATGACACCTTATTTAATATTGTTCATTGATTCATTAACATTGAACTCACAGTCAACAGCATGACACATGTATGAATGAAATTTAACACACAGGTTTTCTGTGTGAACCATATCACAGCTCTCTTACACTTAGGAACACTGGACAGCACAGCACACTATGCTTGCAGCCATTTTAAATAGCAAAGTCACCAAAAAAAAGCACAGAAATCTGAAAAATGTGATCCTAAATAGGCCATGAAAAGGACACTTATTTACAGTATGAGAGCTAAACAAAAAGGCAGAGCATGGCCTTGTTCTGCCACAGCAGGAAATGTGCAAGTCAGGCAACTCAGATTTTTCAGTGCTGTGCTACATATGTCCACAGATGACAGCCAAAGTTCCCTGAGTATTGATTTTTGGAATTAGAAATAAACTTTAGCAAGTAGGCATAGTCACAAATATAGAATCCATGAATAATGAGGATCAACTGTATTTTCTCATTATTTCTGCAATAGAATTGTAACTTCCAGAAAGTTAAATTACCGTATAATTTGGAGGACAAAGCTGATATATTTTTTTAAGATTTTATTTATTTATTTGACAGAGAAACACAGCCAGAGAGGGAACACAAGCAGGGGGAGCGAGAGAGGAAGAAGCAGGCTTCCCGCCGAGCAGGGAGCCCGATGTGGGACTCAATCCCGGGTCACCGGGATCATGACCTGAGCCGAAGGCAGTCGCTTAACCAACTGAGCCACCCAGGCGCCCCAAAGCTGATATTTTTAAAATAAGTAGTATTCTAAAACACAGTGCATTCTCATTTATGTGTATATAGATCACATACAACAGGTATTTAAAAGAGGGAAGAGCACTGGAGGAGAGAGAAGGCAGAGAAGCACAGAATTATTTGGTTATATTCATTAATTACAAGACTCCTTGGGTAAATCCACACCAGTCAATGGCTGGTTAAAAACAAGCAGCTGTGAATATTGAAAGAATTTCCTCTGAGCATTTATCAAAAAGACTATTTTCACTTTCAAAAGTATGTGTGTTAAAAGAGTAGAAAAGTATGTTGAATTAATATATATGGTTTAACTTAAATGTATAAATTTGGGGGAAAAATTGAAAGATCCTATTTACTTATTTGCCATTCTCAGCTTTGCCTTTTCTTACATATAGACATGTGAACACAAATACAAATGCAGGTCTCTGTCAACACCAAGTTGCAAGTTGCAAATAGGATTTTCAATTAAAATTCTTAAAACTGCCTTCTGTTTTAGGAACAGCAGCAGTATTGGTACCGGCAGCACCTGCTGAGTTTGCAGCAGAGGACAAAAGTGCATTTGCCAGGACACAAAAAAGGTCCTGTCGTAGCAAAGGATACGCCAGAGCCGGTGAAAGAAGAGGTTACGGTACCTGCCACTAGCCAAGTACCAGAACCATCTGCATCTGAGGAGCCCCCATTACCACCACCTAATGAGGAGGTACCGCCACCTCTTCCACCTGAGGAACCCCAGGTGACCATAAAATTAATTACTTGGTGTTTAAGAAATTGTTTAGCTTTTTTCCTGATTCTTTTATATACACCTTTGTCAAAGTGGATATATGTTTTTCTGAGTGTGTGTGTGTGTGTGTGTGTGTGTGTGTTTTAAGTACATGTAAAATTCCAATACAGGAAAATCCAATGAATGGCTGATTGTGTTTAGAGAAGGGATTTTTCTGATGGTTGAAGTGAGTGAAGAAGTAGACACTCTTCTGAATTGAGGCTCTCTAAGCACTAAAGGGATGCCCTGGTGTTGTCACATTGGCAGCACAGGGCAGTAGTTACGAGTTTCTGCGTCTGTGGCTCAGCTGCCCCAGCGGTAGTAAGGCGCTGCCCCTTGCTGCTGGTGGGGACTCTGCACAAGTTAGTTAGCCATTCCATGCTGCAGTTTTCTCATCTGCAAAATGGGGATATTCAAATAGTGTCTATCTGATAGAGCTGTTGAAGCATTCAGAGTGATCATTCTTGTCACTTAACATACCACCAGACACACGGAAAGTTCTTACTTTGGTCCAAAGGTATTTGTTCTCTCAAGAGCCTATGTGGAAACTTCATTGAACCATCATGATGACATTGTAGTTTCTTGGTTAAAAGTGGCTAATGTGAAAAAGAAAAAGATTTCTCATAGCGTGCAAAGGACATAGCTGTAAACTGATGTTTTGGGGGAAATGGTTGCCCTGTTTAGGAACAGTGAGGTGATTATTCCAGCAAAGACTATGGAATTCATAAACTCCTTTGTTTTAATAGTCATGATCCACAGGTGTAAGTAGAGCCAGGTATTTTATCTAAATGTAAAATAACTTCTCTCAGTGAGCTGGGGTTGTAGAGATTCTGGACGTTGTCATACAATATTTAATAAAACATTCAGAGTTTTTGTTAATTTAGTTGCTGTTTTCTTACATAAAAGCGCATTATCTCTTTTATCGTTAGTCCGAAGACCCGGAAGAAGATGCGAGGTTAAAACAGTTGCAGGCCGCCGCCGCACACTGGCAGCAGCACCAGCAGCATCGGGTTGGCTTCCAGTACCAGGGAATCATGCAGAAGCACACCCAGTTACAGCAGATCCTGCAGCAGTACCAGCAGATTGTACAGCAGCCGCCACATGTGCAGGCAAGTGCCACCTCGGCTGACACGTGGGAAGCTGCCCCAAGTCATGAAGGAGGTGTTATTCCTGAAAGAGATCTAAATGTGAAGGAGAGAAATTAAATTTGATGTTTCCATGGGGGTTCCAAGTCATTATCTGTCACATCACCAGGGGTTTGGGAAGTACAGCTTTATGAAAATGCTCTTGGGATGGGGCAGGTATGGTGCAGTCTTTTGGTCATGTCAGCCCAGGCAAGCGTTAGAGGACTGTTGCTAAGGATTTTAAGAACCAGAGATTCTAGTCATGTAGTTGCCAGTTGGCTACAAATCACTTCAGTGACAGACAAGTGGAAGTCCTTCAAAAACATCACAGCAACCACCACAGAAACCTAAGGGAATATACCATAAAAAATACTTGCTCTTCTTGTATCTGGAAGACACAAACTTGTGTCTGTATGTCTATAGTAATAGATTATTTTTCAGATTCTTGAAGTGATCCATGGTAATATGAAAAACTTGAAAAATAATTATTGCTGAGATAGGTGTTTGCTTTAGCATTTAGTTGGTTTCTCCAAATCTATGATAGCTTATAGAAAAATGAGTCAAAGGAAGAATTATCATCATTAAGGAAATGTAACAAGTCTGTCTACTAACCTCCCAAAGTCTTTAGCGTTTTAATTTCCTAAGACCACAGATGCCCTTGATTCGCTAATATTTTAACTTAGGATTAATTGTCTTATATGAGTGTCTTGAAATAATTGTCACCCCTTTGTTCGTAGACCATGTCTGTAGACGTGCAGCTGCGGCATTATGAGATGCAGCAGCAACAGTTTCAACATCTCTACCAAGAATGGGAGCGGGAGTTTCAGCTGTGGGAGGAGCAGCTCCATTCTTACCCTCATAAAGATCAGCTTCAGGAGTATGAGAAGCAGTGGAAAACATGGCAGGGACATATGAAAGCGACTCAGACCTATCTCCAGGAGAAAGTCAATTCATTTCAGAACATGAAGAACCAGTATATGGGGAACATGTCAATGCCACCTCCTTTCGTTCCATATTCTCAGATGCCTCCACCTCTACCAACAATGCCCCCTCCGGTATTGCCTCCATCATTGCCACCACCAGTGATGCCCCCTGCCCTGCCTGCTTCAGTGCCACCACCTGGCATGCCCCCACCTGTGATGCCACCTTCACTACCAACCTCTGTGCCCCCACCTGTGATGCCTCCATCGCTCTCTTCTGCAGGGCCACCACCCGTTCTTCCCCCGCCATCCCTCTCTTCTGCAGGGCCACCACCCGTTCTTCCCCCACCATCCCTCTCCTCAACGGCACCTCCACCTGTCCTGCCCCTCCCACCATTGTCTTTAGCCACACCTCCTCCAGGATTACCTCCCCCGGGGGTTCCGCAAGGGATGCCTCCTCAGTTAGCAACAGCCCCTGTCCCACCAGCCTCCACTTCTCAGAGTTCACAGGTTCCAGAGAAACCTAGACCAGCCCTGCTTCCCACTCCTGTGTCTTTCGGTTCAGGCCCGCCCTCAACCTACCATCCTCCATTGCAATCAGCTGTTAGCCCATCAGAACAAATGAATTCTAAAGCCCCTCTGAGCAAGTCTACTCTGCCATATAGTTCATTCTCATCTGAGCAAGGACTTGGGGAGTCTTCAGCTGCTCCATCTCAGCCAATCACTGGAGTCAAGGACATGCCAGTGAGGTCAGGTGGACTGCTTCCAGATCCTCCTAGAAGCAGTTACTTGGAAGGCCCAAGAGGCCCAAGGTAGGTCTGCCTTTGGTTGGTTGGTTGGTTTGGTTTGGGTTTTTTGTTGATTTAGGCTGAGTAGGCCTTGGTAGTATAAAAAGCTTTATTTATACAATTTTTATATTCTCTCTACTTTTATATACATTCTTGGCTTACAGTTAATAATGTTAGTATTGTTCTTCTTAGATGTGACATAATAAAATCTAGAAATAGTAACATGCCCCCATTTCTTTGATGTCACTGCTTTTATCCTACATGTAGAGATTATAGTCTAGGATGCATATCCTCTTTTAGAGCAATGCTTATCAATTTCTTACTGACTTTTTAGCTTCAAAAGTAATATTTACGAAATTTATTTATCTTCATTTTTTTTTTTAATTTGACAAATAACTGAATTGGTTACTTCTCGTTGTTAGATAATATGCCAGCTGTTGGAGATAAAGATGAATAAGCCAATAGTCTAATGAAATAGGCAACAAAATTGAGTGTAAGGGTAAATAGGACTTTTATCCATTTGTTCAGCAAGTGTTTATTCCTGTTCTGTGCTTATAGCGGTGAATATAACAGAGCAGACAAAATCCCCGCCCTCATGGAGCTTATTTCCTGTTTATCTCTCTCAATTTGGGAGATGTTTTCCTTATGTTAGAACCACATTTTTATTTAGAAAAGCACACAGAAAAATTTACTAGTCTGAGGTTTTTGTTGTTGTTGTTTTTATTTGCTTTTTAAAAAGTGTTAAATTCATTTTCCAAGTTTGTAAAAGTATATTTTCCCCCCCAGGTTGACCTAATGTTAATTTTCCTGTAGAGAAACCTTACCAACCACATTTTTTTTTCCCAGTTGGAAATTGTGATAGAAATACATACTCCTTATACTAAATTTAGATAGTACAGAAAAATATTTTTGAGAAAGCGAAAGTCACCTAATTCTACAATCTAGGGATAATAATTAAAAATATATATGTTATAGAAAATAGGATCCTGCTGAGCATATTGTCTTGTAAACTTGCTTTTCTACTCGTCAGTACATTGATTAGTTTTCTATCTCAGTGTCAATGTTATCTGTGTTACTCTAATTTAATCTGAATTTTGACTTTTGGAAACAAAATATATCTTCTTTTTGTTCCCCAAATTTATAACTCTTAAAACAATGTGGCACAAAACTCTACCATCTTACAAGGTGTTGACAGTTCTCTAGAAAGTTTATTTCTTGCATTGAACCTAAATGTGTTGCTACAACTTCTGCCTGTTGATTCTAGATTTGCCTCTGTGGTAACACATAATTAACATGAATTCCTCTGGGTGCCAGGAGCCTTACCAGAGATTTTACATAACATTATCTCATAGAGTCTTCTGAGCAACCTGTAAATGAGGCAGGTTCATACCCTACATTTACCCTTTAGAGGCTGGACCCGAGAGATTTGAGTAACTTGCTCAGCATCATGTAACTGGGAGAGTAGAGCCTGAGTCCACACCTGATGGGACCAGAGTCCAGGGGGTTCCCAGAACAAAATCACTGGTTAAGCACTGTGTTTAATGCCATGATTCAGTCATATTCAGACTATCAGTGATTACAAGTACATTTTGTAGTCTTGATTTACTTGGTATGTATAACTTTTTTAATAGAATTCCTACTTGTCTCTTTGATTAAGCATTGCCTTTTGGATCTGGTGACGAATATGCTGTCAGCAAAGTACATTATTTTTAATACCTGGTGAAGCGTAGATTTCCTGCTCCCCTTTTCTCTATCATGTTAATGTTTTCTGTCTTTTGCCTACCAAATCTTGTTTTAAATTTAGGACTTAAAACCTTAAGGTACAGTTAATAATTTCACTGCTAGGAGGATCTTAGCAATTATCTAGTGCAATATTCCCTCTATAGCAACTCATATTTGTGTTGCATTTTAGTTTGTTGTTCTGGGTCTTGCACATATTATCTTATTATTTCTGAGTGAACATATAACAGATGCTGAGATTTGGAGAGGTTCTAAATAAATTGCTCCAGATGACATTGCTAGTAAGTGATTGAGATGGAATTAGAATTGAAGGCCTTCTGATCCTCCCCACCTTTTTTAAAAATAAGATTTATTTATTTATTTTGAGAGAGAATGAGCATGTATGAGCAGTGTCGGGGGGGAGGTATAAAGGGAGAGGGAGGAAGGGTCCAAGCAGACTCTGCACTGAGTGTGGAGCCCAATGTGGGGCTTGACCTTACGACCCTGAGATCAGGACCTGAGCCAAACCAAGAGTCACACGCTCAACTGACTGCACCACCCAGGTGCCCCTGATCCATTTTTTTTGGTTCATTTTACCTCCTGTGACAAATCGTTGATGGCCTCTTCTTGAACATTGGCACTGTGATAAGGAATACCACCACATAAGGTGTTGACAGTTTTCTGGAAAGTTTAGTTACACCTAAATGTGTTGCTATCACTTCTGCCTGTTGATTCTAGATCTGGCTCTGTGGTGCAGTACATAATTATCCTATCCCTCTTCTATAGCGTATTCCTGCAGTTCTTTAAATACCGCACTCCTGTCTCCCCCATCCTGCCTTACCTGCTCTTCTCTACCATCAGAGAAACTCAGATTCTTCTTTTCTTTTCACACTAACATTGGTTCTAACCTCTTCCTGCTACGTTGCTCCTTATCTTGCAAAGGGCTTTGGACTTGTCAGTCTCCTTCAGAATGAGCACTTACTTCAGATGCAGGGAACCGTAGAACCTGTTACCAACTTTGTTATAAATAATGTACTTGTGTAGCTGAACAAATTCCTTTTTTTGGTCAGCGCTCTTAAGAGTGTTGACTCATGTTGAGCTTAACATCAATTTGGCTTCTCTGGTCTTTTTCACATTAGCCATTACTAAGCCAAGACTCTCTCATCCCGAACTCGTATGGTTGTTTTTGTTTTGTTTTGTTCTTCTCTTTTTCTAAGACTTTATTTTACATTTCATCTAGTTAGGTTTGGAGCAACATTCTAGTCTGCTGCAGTCTTAATAAATGTTGATTATATTGCTTTTAAATATAGGATGTTCCTCTCCAGCTTTTTCACCTGCAGCTTTGATTAGGATGGCTTTTTTTGTTTTTGAATTGGATCCTGCTCACATCATCTACCCTGTTTTTAAAACCTTTCTCCAATCTAGCTTATGTCATTTCTATTTCTGTTACCCTTCTACTTCTTTTGTTCACTTAGCTCATATTGAGTATGATTTATGACTGTTGCCCAGGCATGGTTCTTTTTCCTCCTGTGTACCTAGGTTAAAAAAAAAAAATCAGTGGGAGGCTGGTAAGTGAGGGAAAGAGACTGAGGTAGGAATAATCCACACTGTCAAGGAAACTTGTGAGTTTTTCTTACTAGTTGAATTCAGAGTTCATTATAAACACATAACTGATACAGTAAGCCACTTTGTTTTGTTTTCTTTTTTAACCAAAGCTGGGTGGAAAAACAAGAATGGAGAGCACAGATAACTAGCTTACCAATAGCACACTATTAAAATACAGTAAAGAAAATTACTTTGAATGTTTGCAAAATCCAGATTTAGGCTGCTTTCTAAAAACTGTGAAGGTTTCCAAGAAATCCAGTGATAGAGCTGTATCATGGATTGTAAATTCCACACTGGAGCAGGGGCAGCTGTTTTGAAGTTGTGCGCATGTATGTGTATTATTTGATTGATCAGGTCTTCTTGAGGACTCCCACTGCTCTAATAAACTGTTAGGTCAGTGGATGTTGGCTTCCCAGAACCCTTTATTTTTCAGTCATTAAATTTATTAATTAAAGGGTAACATACAGAGATGGACACAATTCTGAGTGTGTAGGTTAGTGAATTTTCATAAAGTAAACACACTCATGTTATCACTACTGAGATCAACACATAAAGACTCCAGTGTCTGAGAAGTCCTCCTCATACCCCTTCTCATTTTCCCTCACCCCAAAGATAACCACTATACAGACTATTTATTTTTTATTTTTATATTTATTTTATATATTATTTATTATTTATTTTATATATTTATTTACTTTTGCCTGTTTTTGAAGTTTATATAAATGGAATCCTACTGTATGTACTGTCTTGAGTCTGGCGTCTTTTACTTGACATTATGTTACTGTGAGATTCATCCATGGTGTGTGTAGCTGCAGTCTGTTCATTCCCATTTCTTTACAGTATTTTATTTTGTGAATATACCACAATCTGTTTATCTCTTCTAATATTGATGATCATTTCAGTTTTTCGGTTATTATGAGGAGCACTGTTTTGTGTCTTTTGGCACTGTATGTGTCCCTTTAGGAATGTATGTGTTTAATTTTGTTTAGAAATATACCAATGATTGGGATTACTAGATTAGGGGTTACGTATGTATGTATGGTAAACATCTTTGATAGATGTTGTCAAACAGTTTTCCGAAATGATTGTGTCCATTTGCATTCTTACCAGCAGTGTTTTTGCATCCTCATCAATACTTGGTATTTTTAAATTTTTAAATTTTAGCAATCTTGGTGGATGTCTAGTGATATTGTAGCATGGCTTCAATTTGAATTTCCCTGATGACAAGTGAGGTTAACTTCTCTTTCCATTTGATTATTGTTAAGTTGAATTTCCTTTTTTATGAAATCCTGATTGAAGTCTTTTCCCAGTTTTTCTATTCTGTTGGGTCATGTGTTTTTCTTACTGACTTGTAGGAGTTTCTTATGTATGCTAGATATCATTCTGTGTCTAGACTGTCTCAACTATTTCTCACTCTACAGCCCTTTGTCTTTTCTTTTCCTCACTGTACCAAAAAAGTATCATATAGACCCAGTGGACCCTTTTTACTTTTTACATTGTAAAGTAATTTTACAAATAATTTACTGAAGTAACAATAAAGGGATAGTGAAGAACAACTTATTAGAAATTTTAATAAAAATTTCACAAGAGTAAAACTCTGCATCAGTAAGCTTTGGCACATAAATGTAAACATAAAAGAGGAAATAGTCCTGTCACACATTCTTCTGGCAAAGCAGAATGGTCCAGGTTCTTGGCACAAAATATTATATGATGACATCCTTCCAGTTTAATAACTAAGTGGATGACAATACATTTCTTTTCTGTCCTTAGAAATCTGTTGTTCACTCATTGAATCTTGAGTTTGAGAATATTAATCTAGGGTACTGTCATCTGAGGATTTACAATTGGAGATTTTGCTGATATGATCAGTTTCACATCTTTATTAGAACCTCGAGTGCTTATGTCTCTATTTTTTTATTTTGACACAGCTTTCTCTCTCACTTTTCTTTGCCATTCTGGTCAGGAAATGAAATTTCTAAATTCTCAGTTGTGTTCAATGAAGCCTAAAAGTAGGCTGTAATATTTTGGACGGTACAAAGTGGGTGAGGTGACAGCTCTTTCCACCTTTGCTTCATCCTTTAGGCAAATCCATCATTCCTTCTTTATCTTTGTATTTTAATCTTCTTTGGCAAAGTTGGGGATGATTGATAAGTAATGATGAGTGAGTAATGAATTCTAGGATAAGGATATTGCAGAATGTTTTAAGATATAGAAAAAAAGTCACTTAGGATCCCATCATGTATCCAAAATTTATGAAAAGATCTAATGGATCCATGTAGTAATTGCATGATAATGTAAGTTTTATTCCCTTGTGTAAGAGGTAAATTTTCTCTTTGTTCTTGGAAAAGCCTATAAGAAAAAAAGTCATGAAATAGCAATCCTCATAATAGAACTGTTTATTTTTGTTTGTTTTAAGAGTTTAAGTTCCAGTTAGTTAACACACAGTGTAATATTAGTTTCAGATGTTACAATATGGTGACTCAACACTCCATGCAACACCCGGTGCTCATCACAGCAAGTGCACTTTCTAATCCCTATCACTAATTTATCCCATTCCCCAATCCCCTGCTGCCCACCTCCCCTTTGGTAACCATTGTTTTCTTTCTCGGAGTTAGAATCTGTTTCTTGTCAGGGGGCCACCTGGCTGGCTCAGCTGGTAGAGCATGAGACTCTAGATCTCTGGGGGTTAAGAATTCAAGCCCCATGTTGGGAGTAGAACCTACTTTTTTTTTTTTAATCTTTCTTGGTTTGTGTATTTTTTCCCCCTTTACTCATTGCTTGTTTCTTAAATTCCACTTATGAGTGACATCATATAGTATTTATCTTTCTCTAACATTTCTTTTAGCATAATACTCTCTAGCTCCATCCACATTGTCGCAAATGGCAAGATTTTCTTATGGCTGAGTAACATTCCATTATATATACACACATGTATATGTGTATATATACAAACACACACACACACACACACACACACACACACACACACCCATCTTCCTTATCCATTCATCAGTTGATAGGCAGTTTGGCTATTTCCATAATTTGGCTATTGAAGACAGTGCTGCTATAAACCTTGGGGTGCATGTATCCTTTTGAGTTAGTACTTTTGTATTCTTGAGGTAAATACCTAGTAGTGCAATTGATGGATCAAAGGGTAGTTCTTTTTTTAACTTTTTGAGGAAGGTCCATAATGTTTTCCATAGTTTGCTTTCCCACCAACAGTACAAGAGCATTCCCATTTCTCCACATCCTCACCAACAGTTGTTGTTTCTTGTGTTGTTGATTTTAGCCGTTCTCACAGGTGTGAGTATAATAGACTGTCTGGAAACAAAACAGTTCTAAAATTAGGATCTTGTGAACCCAGAGGAAACTCAAAGGTTAATGGTATCTTTTGATTAGTATAATTATTGATTTTAAGTTAGTAGTCTAATTTATTAGTCTTTTCCTTCATGGTTAGTGCTTTTTTGTGTCCTGTTTAAGAAATCTTTGTTTACCCCAAGGCCATAAATACGTTATCCTACTTTATCTTCTGTCTTTTATTGTTTTACCTTTATTTTTAAGTCAACAATCTATATAGAATTGATTGATTGTTAATGTATAGTATGAGGTAGGGGTCATGATTTATTATTTTTCATATGGCTATCTAGTTAACCCCAGCACCATTTATTGAAAAAGTCATCTTTTCCTTAGTATGTTGGTAGTATCTCCTTCATCATGAGTCGAATGACTATATGTATAAACTTTTTCTGGAGTCTCTTTGTCCATCGAGTATCCTGTTTTAATTACTGTAGTTTTGTAATAAATCTTGATGTCTCTTAGCGTAAGTCCTCCAGTTCTGTGTTTCTAGTAAGAGGTTGACAAACTTTCTCTGTGAAGGGCCAGATGGTAAATATTTTTAGGCTTTGCGGGCCATGTTTGGTTTCTGTCAAATATTTTTCTTTCTTCCTTTTATTTTTCATCTTTAAAAATGTAAAAATCTTAACTGGATTTGGCCCATGGGCCATAGTTTACTGACCCCCGATATAGAGTGACGTGTGTATTCTTGGTTCTCTCTGTTTCCCATGTAGTGCTTAAAATCAGCTTGTCACTTTTCAGAAACTTGCTGGAATTTTGATGAGCATTGCATAGAATCTGTTGACCATTTTGCGGAAGAATTGACATCTTTGTAGTATCTCAGCTTCTGACCTATCACACATACTTTTTGATTGATTTTCAGAATGGAATTGTGGACCACTTCCACTCAGTACCTGTCTTATTAGGATTAGCAAGGGATTATAAACATTATAATTTTACTCTATGCTTTCATTTGTCATGGTTGTTCCTGTGTACAGAGATTACTCTTGGGGGAATTTTGATTTTAGGATCTTGGTTGTACATATTAGAAAATAACTGAAAAATTATCTCTGGGAAAACTAAAAGGGTAGGAATTTGGTTCCAGAATTGAATATTTTGTAATCCCCATGGTCAGCGGATTTGAGCATGTTTATGTAACTGTTGGGACAATAAGATGTTATCTTGTTTAAGGGTATATGTATTTCTGCTACCTCTTAAGTTTTTATACCCAATTTGGAGTCTATTTTTTTATGTCAAATCTTAAAAGTTTTATACATACCTCTAATGGTTTCATACCTAGTTTGGGGGGGTTTTATTTTTTAGAAGTTTGTGAAATGTCTAACTGTATAAAAATTTTCTAAATATTTGAACACCAAATACTTATTTTTCTTTTCATCTAATCAATGAGCAATGCATGTGTTTTTATGTGGTTGTATTTAGTGAATATATGCTATGTTTGTACTTTATTTCAAATGTTTTTATATGTTAAAAAGGTCATAGCATTTCATTGTATTGATGTAAACATGACTTATTTTTGTGCATACTTTTAAATTGAATATCTCTTAATATATTTCTTCCAAAGGCTTAAAAATTCTTTACTTTTATAAATATAGAAGGTTTTGGTAGTCTGACAGTTTGTTACATCCTTGAGCTTTGAAAATTTGAAAGTGCAGTGTTGATAAATAATTGCCATTTACATGTACTATTGAAAGTATATTTTAGGCGGCTTAACATTTTCTTACCCCCCCCAAATAAAAATAAAATGATGACCCTTCGCTGTTGATCAGCAATTTAATCTGAAAGCAACATGCCCTCCCCTTTAAAGAAACTGCCTATTGTATGTGCAGTCATGAGGCTTGCAGTAATGTGTTCCTTAACTTTTACAACCTTGCCACTGTGTTCTCATCTTCCTTATCTGCACTTCATTTAGTGCCACTTGCTTCCTTTATCCTTTCCTCTGGCCTTGACACATGCTCTTCTCTTTGTCTGGAATCCTATTCCTGTCAGTTTTTGCTTTACTAATTTCTGTTTTTCCTGCCCTAGAGCCCTTCAGTAATTATGTGTTGAGCTCCTTCAGTGAGTCAGACAATGGGGATACCTCAGTGAACAAGGCCAACATGTCCCATTTTATCAAATTGTGTTCTAATTGTTGGTTTAGTTGCCTCACTCTTTCCAAGGACTATGAACTCCTTAAGTATCTATTTATTTCTAGCGCTAACATAGTTCCTGACAGGAAGATGTTCAGTCACTGTTGCTCATGCCAGAATGTTTCAGTTATGGATAAGATTCTGAGGGCGTTCACGGTTTGGTTAGGAAGGCAGTTCATTTGTATTCAAATTTGTTCATAATACCAGGTAACAAATGGACAAGGGTTCTTACTGACTCTTGTTCCTTGTGGAGGATAGTTTTCTCGTACCGCTTACATGAACTAGTGATTGCTGAATTCAATACAAAGTAGATGGCTTTACACAATTTTAATGATCTGTGGTGTTTTTCCAGGCACTTCAAATTAATGAATGTAACTTCAAAAAAAGGAACTAAGCCATCACAGTCCCCGAAACAGTATCATAAATAGGTAAATAAGTAAATAACCTCCATCCTAAGCATTGCAGTGTATCCTTTGGCAAGTCTCTGGTCAGCTCCTTCCCTTTGCCCAACAATAGCTGTGCCCTGCCTTCACCACTGAGACCACCTGCGCTGGTACTGCTTTCTTTGTCTCCACAAATGTTTTTATTTTCCTTTGTATCTTTATTTTAGTTTCCTGCCTCCCAGGGAAAATCAAGGCTTTGAGGCCCAGTGAAATTCACTTCCTGCCCTTCTGTTTACCTTACCTTACTATCCTCAACTTACTTCTTCTAGCCTCAGAATAAGTCCTTCTTCCTCCTGGTTAGGCTAATCTCTCTGTGCCACTTAAATTCATTTTACATTTTTATCAAGATTGGTACATACACATACAGTTTTGGAAAATCAAGCAAAACAGCCTACCTAGATTCTAATGACATCTTTTTTTTTTTTTTTAAAGATTTTATTTATTTGACAGAAACACAGAGGGAACACAAGCAGAGGGACTGAGAGAGGGAGAAGCAGGCTTCCCGCCGAGCAGGGAGCCCGATGTGGGGCTCGATCCCAGGTCTCCGGGATCATGACCTGAGCCAAGGGCAGTCACTTAACCAACTGAGCCACCCAGGCGCCCCACTAATGACATCTTTTAATACTTTAGCTGTTTCTTTTGGTAATTACCTTCCTATCACTAAATAATATGCTCCTGCTTTCTTGATTTACACATTTTAGATGTTATATCTTTACTTCTAGTTCTGATAAGGATTTGATTCTTAAACTACTCCAACCCCATCTTTCTAATATATTTATATCACTGTTTTTAGAGAAGTAAACCATGTTTGCTGTAGAGATGAGCAGTGTGTTATAATTATATTTTCTTTAGTGTAATGGCTTTTCTAGAGTTTCCAATTGTCTTCTTGAAAAATGTTTAAAATAATTCACCAATCCCAGTCTCAAAACACCAGCTCTTTTTTTTCCCCTAAGGCAACCTCTCTCCAAATTTATGTATCCTCTGGCTTTTCACCTGGGCAGTTTGGGTGGTTGGTTGCGCAACTGTCCTTCTAGATTGGATTTACTCTTTACTGAATCTCATAGCTTCCTCTTTGTGGTTTAGTGCCTCTTTTTCCCAGAGGGCATGCTCAAGTAACTTACTAAGAGATCGTGAGTTGGAGGTAGGTACATTTTCTGAGTTCTTTATTCTAACCTCACACTTGATTAATATTTGGATACAGAATTTAAAGTTGAGCATTTAAAATTTTTTAATTATTTAAACTAAAAATTAGCTCACCCATTTCTCCATACCCTACCTCTGCCTCTGGCAACCATCAGCCTGTTCTCTGTATCTATGAGCTGGGTTTTTTTTCTATTTAATTTATTCCTTTTTACATTCCATATATAAGAGAAATCATACAATATTTGTCTGACTTATTTCATTTAGCATATTGCCCTCGAGTTTATCCATGTTGTCACAAGGTGCAAGATTTCATTCTTTTGCATGGCTGAATGATACTCAGTTCAGTATTCAATTTCTTTATCCATTCTTCCATCAATGGACGCTGTGGTTGTTTCCATAATTTGGCTATTGTGAATATTGCTGCAGTGAACATGAAAATGCATATATCTTTTCAAGTTAGTTTTTGTTTTCTTCACATATAAATACCCAGAAGTGGAATTAATGTATCATGTGGTAGTTCTACTTTTAATTTTTTGAGAAGCCTTCATACTGTTTCCCATGTGGCCGCACCAATTTACATTCCCACCAGCTGTGTACAAGAGTTTGCTTTTTTCCATATCCTTGCCAACACTTGTTATTTCTAGTCTTTTTGGAAATAGCCATTCTAACAGGTGTGGGGTAATACCTCATTGTGGTTTTGATTTGCATTTCCTTAATGATTAATGAAGTAGACCATCTCTTCATGTACCTGCTGGCCATCTGTATATCTTCTGTGGAAAAATATCAGCTCAGATCTTCTACTCGTTTTTTAAAAATATGAGTTCAGATCTTCTGCCCATTTTTTAATCAGATTGTATTTTTGTTAGAGTTGTGTAAGTTCTTTATTTTGGAGGTTAGCCTTTTATCAGATGTATTTTCTCCCAATCAGTAGGTTGCCTTTTTGTTTTGTTGATGGTATTTCTTTTCTTTTCTTTTTTTTTTTTTAAAGATTTTATTTATTTATTTGACAGGGAATGGGAGAGCAGAGAGAGAGAGAGAATACAAGCACAGGGAGTGGGAGAGGGAGAAGTAGGCTTCACGCTGAGCAGGGAGCCTGATGCAGGGCTCCATCCTAGGTCCCCGGGGTTATGACCTGAGCGGAAGGCAGATGCTTAACTGAGTGAGCCACCCAGGAGCCCTTGTTGATGGTTTTCTTTCTATACAGAAGCTTGGTAGTAAATAAATAAAATCTTTAAAAAAAAAAAAAAAACTTGGTAGTGTAATGTGATCCTACTTGTTTATTTATACTTTTTGCTTTTGCTATCAGATTAAAAAAATCATTGCCAAGACCTACATCAAGGAGCTTACCTCTTGTTTTTTTTCTAGGATTTTTATGGTTTGGGGTCTTACTTTCAAGTCTTTAATCCATTTTGAGTTAGTTTTTGTGTATAGTGTGAGATAGCACTGTAGTTGCATTCTCTTGTATGTGGCCTCTCAATTTCCCCAGGATCATTTATTGAAGAGACTGTCCTTTCTCCATTGTACATTCTTTGCTCCTTTATTACAAAGTAATCGACTTTATATGTGCAGGTTTGTTTTGGGGCTCTCTGTTCTGTTCCATTGATCTATGTGTCTGTTTTTATGCCAGTACCAAACTGTTTAATACCATTTGCCGAAGTTGAACATAATTATTCCTCAAGGTTTTAGGATCATCATTCTATTTTCTTCTGTCACTTAATGCAGGTGCTTTACTGTTCTGATTCTTTTCCTTTTTAGAGGATTTCTCCCTATTGCCAGAAACTGCCCCTGCCCTCCACTCCTGTATTCTTAAAGTTCATTGTCAGTTTTGTTTTGTTTTACTGATTATACCGGGTCTTTGGTGAGCTAGGCCCTTTCTATCTGGATGAGGATCTCTTAACTCTTAAATCTTTATGCTATTTCTTCATTAATTTTTTTCTTCTTTTCTGTTTTTCTCTTTCTGGCACTCCTCATTTAGGTTTTTGGACCTGCCAGATTGATTATATTTGTCTCTTTTCTCTTTCATTTGGTTGTACTTTCTGAGATACTACTAATCTTTTTATTGCATTTTGTTTAGAGAATTTTTTAAAAAATTGTAGTTCTTTTGGTTCTGATCCTTTTTCATATATAGAATTGATTTATAGTATTTATAGTATTTAAGAATCTCTCTGAGGATATTATTTGGGTTTTTTTTTTTTAAGTTATCTTCTGTTTTTTTGCATTATCTCTGTTTTCCCCCAGATTTATGACCTTGTTTATCTTTAGTATCTTCCTTTTGTTTTGAAGACATTCCTCAAATATCTAGGTATTAAAATAAATTAAATATTCATTTATATTTTAGAGTAGGGGACACAGACAAGGTAATTGGAAACTCTGTGTGCATTTTGTTGGGCTTATCAACTATTCTTGCTCCCACTCAGTAAATTCAGGCTTTGTTTTAGGTGGTAGGGCAAAGAACTATCTGCTAATGTTAGAGGGCCCTCAGATTCAAGAATTTAGGGATAGTCAGCCTAAAGAAAATCTGGTTGATGGTTCTGAATATAGATTCTAATTTATGCATTTTAGCCCCCAAGTCTTATTCCAATCCTTCATGGTATCTAAGAATTTGCCTCTCTGGGGTTCTGTGAACAAACCAGCCCCATTTACTACCATCATTCTAAACTGCAGCTTCTCCTTGCTCTGTATGTTACCACTCATGTTTGCTCTTTGTCTTCCAGAATTTAAAAACAAAGTTCTCATCTGCTGGTGGTCCCCTTTCTGTTTGTAATGGGTTTATGTATATTGAAATTCCTTGTGATGACTCTGTGTGATTTCAGTCTGGCTAGGCTGTAGTATCTTTCCCAGAGTTCCCTTATATGTTTCAAGGGAGATTTTTGCATCTGACATGAAGTATTTATCCGTGGACAACTGAAAACAATTCTTTACCTATTCCCCAGAAGAGGATATAAAGTCTCTTTTTTGTCTTTGGAGAAATCTTCATTCTTCTAGCTGGTTCACACTCTCTCTTTGATATTCTGTAGTTGAAGCTCTGCGATATAAAGGTAACCATTATTAATACACCCTATGTTAGATGATAAGAAAAATCAACTGATATTTGACTAATACATATGTATATATTTAAACATACTAAATTAAGGAAGAAATACTCATAACTGTTACAGTCCTTCTTTCTGCAACTGGTCATGTAACCATAGTTGGTATTTATAACTACCTTCCTTCTTCTACTACCCATTTTATAGCCCCTTTGTTCTCAGCATGTACCTGAGATGGTCTTGGGTTTTTTTGCCTGGTGGAGTGACCCAAACCTTCATTCTTGAAGGGTCTGGTCAATTGACAGTCCTGTCTGAATGGAGTTATTGTAATTTTTGTTGACTTTAATCAACAGGATATGGAAGTGCTAGATATGGGTATTCTAGAGGCTCTGCATTCCAGACATAGTCCTCCGTACCCTCACCGTGCAGTAGTAACTCAATTTCCCCTTGCAGCTCAGGGCCAGTCACCCCCAGCCAGTACAGTAACTCCCTTCTTTGCTTGTGGATTAAGAATCCAAAGTAGCCAGGTGGCAGTCTTAACTTGAGTTTACTGGAGTTATTATTGTGTCCCCTGATGGGAGCATTCCCCCTTGGAAACTAAAAGACTTCTAGACCAGCAAAAGCTGATGTCAACAGGAATACGAAATGAATGTTTTATCTGAAACTGAATTTTTTACTCTTCATTGGTTTCCCAAGCAAATAAGAGAAAAACTCTTCTCTTTCTCATTACAAGCGTGAAAGGTATCACCATCCATTTAGGCCTAAGCCAGAAAGCTTGGAATCATCCTAAATTCTTTTGTTATCATTTTAACCTCACGTATTAGAAAGTCCTATCCAAGGGCACCTGGGTGGCTCAGTTGGTTAAGCGACTGCCTTCGGCTCAGGTCATGGTCCCGGAAACCCGGGATGGAGTCCCACATCAGGATGCCTGCTCGGCAGGAAGCCTGCTTCTCCCTCTGCTTGTGTTCCCTCTCTGGCTGTGTTTCTCTCTGTCAAATAAATAAAATCTTAAAAAAAAAAAAAAAGTCCTATCCATTTTACCTTCCTTCACGTCTCTCACTTTGATCTCCTCTACATCTTTATGTCAGTCGCTGCCTTAGAACAGGCTTTCCTGTCATTTACTCAGATTTTAGAAACAATCTACAATAAACTTTTCCTACCTATCCATCTGCTACTTTTCTGCTAGAGCAGTCTTTTAAAAATCAGGCCATCTGTAGTGGCTCTAAGTCTCATTAAGTAATTCCCAACTTCTTATCCAGCTGAATTAATTCATCTATGGTAACATGCAGTCACATGCTTTGCTTTAATAAATTAGAGGCTTATTATTTCTCAGCACTTGTGTGATGGCTGTACAATGTCAGAGTCCAGGTTCCTTCCAATTTGTTACTTTTCATCCCCTAGTGTTTTGCCCTTATCTGCATGGTCCAAGATGCTTCACTAGCCTGTCAGAGCCAGCATGGAAAAGGATATGGTGAAGAGGAAGATGTGCCCTTACCTTTAAGGGTATAATCCAGAAGGATGTGCCTGTCATTTTCCCTCTCAGCCCATTGGCCAGAACACGGCTACAAGTTCTAGCAGCAGGAGAATTTGGGAAAGAGAGTCAGTCTTCAGTTTGGTTAGCTTTATGTCCAGCTAAAAGTAAAGAGACTCAGTTACTGAAGGAAAAGGGGGAACGACTGTTGGAGGAGCACCAGTTGTGTCTGCCGCACAAGGCATACAAGGAATCCTGAAGGTTGATTCTTGCCTACTCTTTACCTCGTCTCTTAGTTCCCTCCCTTTCCTCTCCTTTCCTGGCTCTCCCTACTCTGTCTCCTCTTTGCTGCAGCCATGCTGAACTGTTTGCACTGCCAGACATACTGTGCTGGTGTGTATGTTTCTCTGCCTTTCCTCATAGTGCTTCCCTAATCTTCCATGCCCTTGCTACCCATTTCCCTTATCTCCAATAGACTCTGTTAGCCTGGCCTCAGATAATTTGTCTTTTAAGACTTAATGTAAGCCTCATCTATTGTATAAAGCCTTTATTGCACGGCAGTCCCCACCCCCTTACTCTGGTAGAATTGACCATCGCTTCCTCTGTTGCCCTTGTTAAATGCAGATAGACTTTTGTCATTGTACCTCTGGGCACTTATTTACACGTAGATTCTCTTTCTCCTCAATTGTAAACCCTTTGAAGGCAACAGATGACATTTTATTTGTATATCCCTTGGATGTACTGTAGTGCTTGGCAGGGGATGTGCACTAAAAATTTACAAAATGAGCAAGTAGGTCCATGGCAGATTTTCAGGGCACTGTCCAGACTTTAAAATGTCAGGGTGCACTCTGAAGATATAGCTGGCTACTGTCTTTTTGGATTTTTGTCCAGATGATAATACAGTTCCAACAATCTTATAATCATCCTTTATTACCTTAGTAATTGTTTCCTATTTAGTTTTTTGTTATATTTTTATTCTGAAAGTACTCTCAGAATTAGCTGTGGCATTTTTTTCCCCATTAAAAATGAGTGGACTTTTCTGTCTACTAAGTCACAATGTTTATAATTGCTTTTTAACAATTTAGTATTTCAGTGACTTTGCTGCAGGAGATGTTTTGAAGTGAATTATAATAATACTGACATGATTTCCAGAGCCTGTCCTGAGACCTTCTGAGCACTGCCACTTTAGCATACCGATTCTAAGATAGATGCCTCAGGATTTATATGATGACTGAAAGAGTCATTTTTGTAAACAGATTCTAAGGCACGATTGCCTTAAATATTCTTACATGGAGAATATTTTTTTTCTGCTTTACTGTCTTGAGTAATATCTTTTGTTTTACTTGTAGATTTGATGGTCCTCGAAGATTTGAGGATTTAGGGTCAAGGTGTGAAGGACCGAGACCCAAAGGGCCTCGTTTTGAAGGAAATCGCCCCGATGGGCCAAGACCCAGATATGAAGGTCACCCAACAGAGGGCACTAAAAGCAAATGGGGAATGATTCCCCGGGGGCCAGCATCTCAGTTTTATATTACCCCCAATACATCCCTCAGTCCTCGACAAAGTGGACCACAGTGGAAAGGCCCCAAGCCAGCTTTTGGACAGCAACATCAGCAGCAACCTAAGTCACAAGCAGAACCTCTTTCAGGAAACAAAGAACAATTAGCAGACACCAATAGTAACCAGCAGAAGAATTTTAAAATGCAGTCAGCTACATTTTCCGTTGCTGCAGATATAAAGGATGCCGAGGCGGCTCAGTCAAATGAGAATCTAAGCGACTCTCAACAAGAGCCACCTAAAAGCGAAGTCTCGGAAGGGCCCATAGAGCCTTCTAATTGGGACCAGAATTCTCAAAGTATGGAGACTCAAATGGACAAAGCCCAAGCTGTTACTCAGCCTGTATCCCTTGCAAATAAACCTCTACCTTCTCAATCTGCTTTTCCCTCAAAACCAGGGGGGATGGAGGGAGGAGCAGCAGTGACAACGTCCTCATCATTAACCGCAGATAATGATTTTAAACCTTTGGGTATCGGTCTGCCTCATTCAGAAAACAGCCAAGAGAAAGGGCTGCCTCGGCCAGATAACAGAGATAATAGGTTAGAAGGCAATCGAGGCAGCAGCTCATCTTACAGAGGTCCTGGGCAAAGCAGAATGGAAGACACACGGGAAAAAGGACTAGTAAATAGAGGTCGAGGCCAGGCACTCAGCCGTGGCCCAGGGTTGGTCAAGCAAGAAGACTTTCATGATAAGATGATGGGTAGAAGAGAAGACAGTCGAGAGAAGATGAATAGAGGAGAAGGCAGCCGAGACAGGGGATTGATGAGGCCAGGAGGCAGTCGGGAGAAAGTGCTGGGTGGTCTGCAAGGCAGCCAGGACAGGGGTAGAGCTGGCAGCCGAGAAAGGGTTCTACCTCGAAGGGCTGGCAGTCAGGAGAGGGGACCTCCTCGAAGGGCTGGGAGCAGAGACAGAGTACCACCACGAAGAGCCGGGAGTAGGGAGAGGGGACCACCTCGAGGGCCTGGCAGTAGGGAAAGGGGACTGGGGAGACCAGATTTTGGTCGTGACAGAGGTCCATTTAGACCAGAACCAGGAGATGGTGGGGAAAAAATGTATCCATATCACCGAGATGAGCCTCCTAGGGCTCCATGGAACCATGGAGAAGAGAGAGGGCATGAAGAGTTCCCATTAGATGGTAGAAATGCTCCAATGGAACGAGAAAGACTTGATGATTGGGATAGAGAAAGATACTGGAGAGAATGTGAACGTGACTATCAAGAAGAAACACTAGATCCATATAACAGAGAGGATAGGTTCTCGGCACCACCATCTCGATCTCATGATGGAGATAGACGAGGCCCTTGGTGGGATGATTGGGAGAGAGATCAGGATATGGATGAGGACTACAACAGGGAAATGGACAGGGACTTGGACAGGGATGTGGATCGGATTGGAAGACCCCTGGATATGTATGATAGAAATTTGGATAATGAGTGGGACAGAGATTATGGGAGACCACTGGATGAACAAGAATCACAGTTTCATGAACGGGATATTCCATCTCTTCCACCTTTACCACCCCTCCCACCTCTTCCACCTTTGGATAGATATCGGGATGATAGATGGAGAGAAGAAAGAAATCGAGACCATGGGTATGATCGAGATTTTCGTGATAGGGGTGAGTTGAGGATCCGAGAGTATCCAGAAAGAGGAGATACATGGCGGGAAAAGCGAGATTATATCCCTGACAGAATGGACTGGGAAAGAGAACGGTTGTCAGACAGATGGTACCCATCTGATGTGGATAGACATTCCCCCATGGCGGAACATATGCCCTCCTCACATCATTCTTCTGAAATGATGGGGTCGGATACAAACTTAGACTCTGACCAAGGCCTTGGAGGGGTAATGGTTCTCAGTCAGAGGCAGCACGAAATCATTTTGAAAGCTGCACAAGAACTGAAAATGCTTCGGTAAGTTGACTACTTAAGATCATTTCTTTTAGTCAAAACCACATACAGACTGCTCTTTTAAAGTGATGTGATATATTTGAATGGAATTATTTTGCTTCAAGTTCTTGTCTTGTAATTTTCATTTGTAACCTGGCCATTCAGTGCTGTTTTAGAGTTGGGATATGTATTTAGGAACTGTGTTAATTGTAAGCTTATGTCCTGAAATGTGAACATTTGATAGCCGCTCTTGGCTTTTATAGATGTGTTGCTGACATAACCATATACTTGTGCATGTTTCAAGTGTCAAACTTCAGCTCTCCAGTGCTCTGGACTTCTCAGAGCTCATAGGTAACATCTTATTTTTCCCCCCAGGAGGCGTTTTGTTCTTTGGTATTAGATCTGATTGACTTCATATTCACTAATCTTTGATAAAACTTTGGAAAGTGCTATAAGGTTTTTCTCTGCTGAAGCTAAGAATGGTTTACCTGAAAGCATCCTCAGATTTGTCTAACCATTGACACTTTCTTTCTGGGGTGTTTTATCTTCCCTTATAACTAGAAGCAGATATCTCTACTTGAGGATATTACTTGTTTCTACATAATCAAATATTTTCTTTGTGAAATGGAGACTAGAACTTGGATTCTTGATTTACAGTCACCTATGTATAGATAATCTATATAATGCTTCCCAGGTAGTAGCAATAAAAAAGTAAATTTTTAAAAAAGCTAACATTTCATGCTTACTATGTGCCAGGAACTGTATGGAATACTTTGTATATATTCCTTTAATCCTTAAACCAACTGTATCCTGAGATAAGAATTTAGGAGTCATTGATAGATTGTAAGCATTTTGAGTAATTTCTTAGGAATTAACAGTGTTTTGAGAAAATAAATTAATGGTTAGGTTTTGATATATTCCAGTGTATTATGTTTCCTTCAGTTTTCAGTTCTGGTCTACATTTGTGGAGTATGCCAAATGAAATTAAACTGAAGCTTTATGACTAGAAAAGTATAATGAGGAAAAATACCTGTAGGTCCAGATGAAAGATCTGGTACCTCAGGCAGCAACAGCAGATTTCTGTCTGTAGAAGATATGCTCTGAGAGACTCTTCCAGATTATTCATGAAGAAGATGTGAAAACATGCTAGAGAACATTTAGTTGCTACTTGTTTAGTTTTTAAGTTATATCACCTTTACTTTAACCCCCACTGTGTGTGGGGGCAACTGTGCTAAAAATTTAGTATATATTATGTCAGTCCTCCTGTCTCAAATCCTTTTATCTCAAAGGCCTGCAAAGATAGGTAGACATGTCTGCATCCATATCCTCACTTCACAGATGACACTAAAGCTCAGAGAGGTTAAGTCCACTTGGCTAATCAGTGGCAAACCCAGAATTTGAATGCAGTCTGTCCAGCTCTAAATTCTGTTTTGTTTATGGAGAACACCAAGCTGATTAGTGTTACCAAGCTGCCAACGTTTCTTTCCTTTTCTTTGTAAAATTTCCTTGTCATCCATTATTGCTTTGTATGGAAATGCTGATAAAATGCTTCTTCTTCACCATCTTTTTTTATAAAGCTCTTTGTAGGCAACATAAACATAATAAAATATATGAAGTGATGGGTAAAAATTATCATAGTTGAATACAAGTAAGCTATGTTGTGTTCGTATAAAGTCATAATTGATTTTTATGAGGCAGAAAATAAACTTTATATTTGACCTTTATTTTGTGTCTGTTTGAGTCACTACACCCAATGTAGGGAAAAAATTGTAAAAGGTCTGAAGAAGTTATAGTAGATGTTACACCTGATTAAGGTGGGCATTTTAAGGAAAGGTAAGAAAAAAAGAGAGAGAGTGTGAGAGAATGTGACCAGAGATTTGAAGAAAAGCATGAAGAGTTGTAGAATTACTCTTTAGGAATATCAAGTGTCGTTTTTAAGGGTATAGACTGACATTTGTTCTCACTGCATACAGCAGGGCCATAAACTAAAATAACCAAAATGAACCAGATAGGTAACTAAAATGAGTGAAAGGCCAGTATAGCTCTGCTTACAGAGTGTGGTGAGAATTGTGGCAGACTCTTTAATCTAAAGTGGACAGCCACTCCTCCAGTCAGTTCATTGTTGACATGTGGGAACATAGGCCCATTGTTATCAAATCCCTTTAAAATTTGAATTTATATGTGAAATATTTTGCTTTGTAAATAATGGCAGCTAATTCAGATTTTAAAAACTGATGTGAAAGCCAAATTAAAAAAAAAAAAAAACTTTCTAGGCCATATTTGGCCACCATTTTGCAACTTCTGGTCTAGAGTCTTGAACAAAAAACATAGCAAGAGAACTTTTTGTTCAATGAAAGAAAAACATGACAAGTGGATAATATTTTAGAATAGACTCATGAGGCAGATTGTAGAATCTGCCCTTAAAGATTGTGAATACTTTGTAGTCATTTATAGTTGTAGACGACGAGTCAGTTAGCTATATAAAAGTAAAAGAATGTTACCTGCAGGTGCTCTGTGGGCACTGTAAAGGGTTTTAGAGCAAGGTTTTTAGGTCTCTTTTTTGTTCTTTGATAGCAATTGGAGTCACTTTGGAATGGAGTAAACATGCTTTAATGGACCATGGCAATGTTTTTTGTTCACAGGGAACAGAAAGAACAGCTTCAGAAGATGAAGGACTTTGGATCAGAGCCACAGATGCCTGACCATCTTCCACCCCAGGACGTGAGATTGCAGAACACATCTTCAAGGCCTGGAATGTACCCGGTAAGCGAAAATGTGTGCTCAGGAAATGAAGTGATTCCCACTTTATATGTTTGTATGTTGTTTGATTTTTAGTGAGTATAAAATTGCCTCTATAAATAATGTAAACTTGGGGAAAGTAAAAAGCTAATGGTAATTGACCTTTGAAAATCTTTTGAATGTGGTTAAAAGTATGACAGGTGCATTTTTCGCCCAGGTTTTGATAAGTAACACTAAGCACACCTGAGCTACATGGCTTCGTGTTCACAGAACTGTAGAATTTTCCTAATAATCTCTTTTGTTCAAATAGTCCCATTTTTCATCTGAGCAGTGCACGGGCTCCCCGTGAACCTTGTTCCTATGAGCCTCCTGGTCTCCCTACTCCTCAGGCTTCTGGTTCCTCAACTATGGAAGGGATCAGACATCAAGCCCCAGTTCAGGCAGTAAAGTTCTGTTAAAGACTTATTTGATTAAGTTCTCCCTTTGTTTTGCATTTATTTTTGTTGTTTGTTGTTTTTACCTTTACGCCAGTGATGGGCTTTAAAAATGTTGTCATCCAAATAACTTCATAACAATACAATGAGAGGAAAAAACTAAAACGATTTCATGAAATGAACTCTTCATTTTTCAATGTTCCCTTTCATCCTGGGCTAACAAGTAATACTCATACATAGTTGTTAACACCAACAGCCACCATGATATCACCTCTCTGTGTCCCTTGTCCCAACCTGTGTGTGTGCACCCATCAGCTTCCAGATGTCTCCTGTCATTCAGCATCTTCAAATTGGAGTTCATTATCATTCTCCATTAAACATGTTTTTTCTCCTCAGCCTTAACTCTTTCCTTTGTCCTGCCCTTCTATATCAAGTCATTCTGTTAATTGACTTTACTACCCTTTTTTTTTTTTTAAGATTTTATTTATTTGACAGAGAGAAACATAGCTAGAAGGGAACACAAGCAGGGGAGCAGGGGAAGTGAGAGAGGGGGGAGCAGGCTTCCCGCTGAGCAGGGAGCCTGAAACGGAGCTGGACCCAGGGACTCTGGGACCACAACCCATGCCGAAGGCAGATACCCAATGACTGAGCCACCCAGGCACCCTGATTTTACTACCTTTTTAATATTGTTCAAATATACTGTTCTGCACTTCCCCACAACCTCAGTTCTGGCATTCAACAGCTCTTGCCTAGATTATTTCAGAAACATCCTTGTTCATCTCCCTGTCTCATTCCCCTCTGATCCATTCTCCATTCTGCTGCTAGAGTGATTATCTTACTGTATTTTTGAATCAAATTTTGAAGTATGGTTTACATATCATAAGTCACTTTAAGCCTACATAGGCTTGAGTTTTGACAAATAGAAAGAACAACAAAACTTCCATCACCCTAAAACGTTCTCTAGTGACATTCTGTACTCTATGCTTCACTTTAGACAGCGCCGATGGAACTTTTGGCCAAATGGACATGCAAAAACATAAATATCACTATGTTGTGTGCACCCTATTCCCCCATGGCTTTCAGGATAAAATCTAGAGTCCTTTGCATGACCTTTTATGTTCTTCCTGAACTGGCTCGACCTCTACTTACAATTACCCTCCTATACTCTGCTTTCCTTCCACATGGAGCTTCTTACAACTCTGCAAGTGTGCCAGGTTCTTACCTCTCCAGTCCTTTGTACATGCTTGTTCTCTAAAGCCAGAGTTTCTTTTCTTTCTCATCTTATCCCCTTCTCCACCTAGTTCATTCTTGTTCATTTTTTTAGAGCTCAGCTCTGTATCTTCTCTTCCACTTTAAGGTGGCTGCCTTCACATGTACCCCATAACATCTTGTACAGGTCTCTGTCATAGCCATTATCATATTGTATTTTGTCTGTTACCTTGTTTGTCTTTCCTTCTAAACAGAGCTCATCGTGTGCCTGGGTAGCTCAGTGGGTTAAGCGTCTGCTTTGGCTTAGGTCGTGCTCTCAGAGTCCTAGCATTGAACCCCACGTCGGGTTTCTTGCTCAGAAGGGCGTCTGGCTTCTCCCTCTGCCCCTCCCCCTGCTTGTGCACACACACTCTCTCAAATAAATAAATAAAATCTTAAAAAATAATAATCTTAAATTTGCGAAGTGGAATACTTCAATTACAGAATAAGGACATTTTTAATGATTCCTGGGATACAGCCAGTGTTGTAGAACATGTATACTAGAGCCTTGCGGGTGTCAGCTACTTAATACTTTTGGTAGATTTAATAATTTTAACAAAATGTTTCAATATGCATTTTTGATAATTAGTGAACGTGAATTTTTTTCCATATTATATTTCTTCTTGTAAAAATTCTACTTTGTTCTTTACCCATTCATCTGTTTGACTCTTGAGGTTTTTCTTACCAAGTTGTATTATTATTAATCTATATATTAATCCTTTCTCACGTAAATGCTGTAGGACTGTTTTGTTTACAAATGTATCTGTTGCTTTCACTGTGTAGTGTGAAGAAAACAGTATTTTATTTATAGACATAGTTCCAAGAGTTCTTAAGATATTTGAAACAGACCTGGATAGCTCCAGCCACAATAGTTTTGTCTTATATTGGCATCTTCTTCAAGTTTAAAATGCCATAATTGAACGTTTACCCTTAGGAAGTAACCTTTTGTCTTTAACTGTAGCCTGTAGTGATCTCTACCTAAACAACGTTTCTTGTGTACTGGCTAACTCCATTTTGTTACTCAAAAAGTTTGTTTTTAAAGTATAGCCCATACATGAGTAAATATATAAGTAATATATATTGTTGGCTGGTCTATATAAGGTCTAAAATAGCTGTCAGTGAAGAAGAAACAAACCAGAAACAATGCACTAAGGAAAAGTGTAGCGAACATTTGAACCAAGCTTGCAAAGATTAAAATAAAATTTGACAGTTGGGTTTCAGTATTGAGTAGATAGGACCTGTCAAGAGGTTCTACTATCTCTTTAATACACATTTCTGTTGACACTTGGTGATTGCCTTGGGAAGACAAATGCAAACATTGCGTGCTACGGTGATGTTCCCACTTGGAGAGGTTACTAAATGTCCCACTCAGTTTCTTTGTTTTGTTGTTTCCTGGGGTTGATATTGTATGTTGGTACCAGTCTTGCCACAGTATGCTCTTGTCAACCAGACAACTCAACAGAAATGAGGCTACCTAGAGTTTATTTCTCTCACTGGAAATTCACTCTTTTTGTAGTGGTAGGTCACCAGACTGAGAAAGATAGTGCATAGCAGAGGTTCTATCTTCCTTTTTTTTTTAAAGATAGATTTATTTATTTATTTATTTATTTATTTATTTATTTATTTATTTAGAGATCACAAATAGGCAGAGAGGCAGGCAGAGAAAGAGAGGGAAGCAGGTTCCCCATTGAGCGGAGAGCCCGATGTGGAACTCAGTCCCAGGACCTTGAGATCATGACCTGAGCCGAAGGCAGAGGTTCAACCCTCTGAGCCACCCGGGCGCCCTATAGCAGAGGTTCTTAACCAAGTGGTCAACATCAGAATTATTCACAGAGGTTTTATTTTTAACTAATGCTAGGCTTTCCCCCTACAGAAATTCAGTAAGTGTAGGGTGGACCTGGGACTTTTATATCTAAGTGGCTAACTCCCTAATTTTTCAGGAAGGAGTAAAAGAGGGTGGTACATTGGGGGGAGGGGATGATAGTGTTGAGGACAAGTTTTTTTGTTGTTTGTTTTTTAATTATGTTCAGTTTGCCGCTGTATAGTACATAATTAGTCCTTGATGCGGTGTTCAGTGGTTCATTATTTAACACCCAGTGCTTTTAAAGTGGATATTGTATTTGTACTTCAACCTGTAAACCAACCAATGAACTGGTACTATTATCATAATACATTAAAGAACAAAACATCTTTCTGCAAATACTAGAATAATGAGCAAATTAGGAGTCACAGTAAAACAACACAAGGGGCAGAGGAAATCCATGAAACACATTATAGCTTAACCCATCACCTAAAAATTGAGGTTATTAACAAATAAAGCCTTACAACATCAGAAAATACAAATAATCCTTCATCACACACCTTTGTATTTTTACTTTCCATTCTTGAGGTTAGATTCTAGAACCTAAAGATACCCAAATTAGTACTATTAGTATCTAGTTATCATAGCCAGAAGCATACTGTGCTGTCCATAGCAGCCAATGCTACTGAAACCTCTTTGATTAGACTCCATTCATACCCCCTCAGTTGACAAAATAAGCATAGTGAGAAACAGAATATCAAGGTATACAGGACCCTAAAAGACAAATCCTGGGAGAAGTAATACAGCCACTGCCCGAATTGAGATTGAATAATATACTCATTGTCACACATCTTCAGGCTATATGTTCAGTCATTTGGGAATCCATTCTTTGCTGGGTGCTAAGATACAGCAGTTTGCTGTATTACTGTATGGCTTTCCCCAGCAGTTTCTTAGACTCCACATCACTGACCGAAGTTGACTAGAACTGGATCTGGGGCTGTAGGTATCGTATCCTGTCCACAGTTGTAGAGCTGATTGTTCTAGGAATTGTTGTTCCAGGCCTGGGGATACCAGGTCTGATTGTTGCAGGAACAGTTGCTCCATATTGAAAGGTTCCAGAAGTATTCATCAGTTATCCCTGATGATAGGAGGAGAAGCCTGGGTGTTCTGTAGTTGCTGAGCTGTCCTGAGTCACGCTGTTGCTATTTGGCCAGTTGTGTTTCTGCTACCTCTTACATTTCATTCTCTGGTTCTGGAACCAGGTCCTAACTTGCTTATAGCTAACGTTCAGAATGTTGGGAAGTTCTTGGATCTGCTGAAAACTGAGGTATTTCTGTCTCTGAAATCTGTCATTAAGTACATTTAGTTAGGTCTGAGAGAGCAGGGTTCTGATCCTCTGTTTCTTGCCCAGGGCCCTATCTTCCTTCTTCACTGTTCTCTCCTCTGTAGAAGCAGGTAGTAGTTATACTTTGGGACTGGTGGAAGAATTGGGATGTCCTAAATAAACAGATGCATGGAGGGAGGAAGAGAAGGGATGGTCTCCATGTGGCCCGTCTCAACAGATGACATTTGCAAGGATACGTAATTTTCTTCAGGCCCATAAATCTCAGGCATTGGAGAAGAGTTCCTAGAATTGGGTGCTTCAGAGCAAGGCGGACATTGGGGCTGAGCTGGGTCCACACTCCTGTTACTAAGTTGAGGGTAGAGGGAAGAAAAAACAAAGAGTGAGATTGTTTTAAGATTTTATTTATTTATTTTATTATTTGAGAGAAAGTGAGCCAGCAGAGCGGCAAAGGGGAGGGAGGGAATCTCAATCTCTGCTAGGTATGGAGCTTGACAAGGGACTTGAGATCACAATCTGAGCCGAAATCAAGAGAGGACGCCCAACAGACTGAGCCACCCAGGCACCTAAAGAGCGAGACTATAAGAAAGGCCCTAGGGTTATGTATCTAGGTGGGAGAGCTTAGAGAAATAGGAAGATCTCCAGATGTAAGAATATCAGACAGGATGAAGTGGGTCACCACCACAATAGCAAGAGCCATCCAGCCCGATCTAACAAAAGGTCACCTAATTGAAGTATAATTTACATTGCAAAGAATTTGCCCATTTTCAGTGTGTGACTCAGTGATTTTTAATTTTTTTTTTTTAAGATTTTATTTGTTTGACAGAGAGATTGTAAATAGGCAGAGAGACAGGCAGAGAAAGAGGGGGAAGCAGGCTCCCTGTTGAGCAGAAAGCCCGATGTGGGGCTCCATCCCAGGACACCGCTCAGTGATTTTTATAAATTTTGCCAATCATCACCATAACCCAGTTTTAGAACATGTTCATTATCCCAGTAAGATCCCTTTTGCCAGTTTACAGTTAATCCTCATTCCTACCCCAGGTTCCAGGCAACAATTAATCTACTTTTTGACTCTGTAGATTTGTCTTTCTGGGCATGTCATTTAAATGGAATTCATACAATATGTGGTCTTTCATGTCTTTCAGATAGCCTAATGTTTTCAAAGTTCATCCATGTCGTAGCATCAATCAGCACTTCATTTCTTTTTATTGCCACGTAATATTCTGTTGTGTGGATATACTATGTTTTGTTTACCCATTCACCATTTGATAGACTTTTGGGTTATTGAATAATGCTGCTGTGAATACTTGTGCAAGTCCTTGGGTGGTTATGTTTTTCTTGGATAGACACCTAGGAATGGAGTTGCTGAGTGTGTGGTAAATTTATGTTTAACTTTTTGACAACTATTCAGCCATTTACCAAAGTGGTTGCACCATTTTACATTCCCATTAGCAATCTAAGAAGGTTCTTGTTTCTCTACATTCTTCCCATCATTTGTTATTGTCTGTTTTATTAACTGCAGCCATTCTACTTGGTATGAGATGGTATCTCATTATGGTTTAATTTGTATTTCCCTGATGATTAATGATGTTGAGCATCTTTTCAAGTGCTTATGCTGATATCTTCTTTGGAGAAATGTCCAGATTTTCTGCCCATATATTTTTTCTATTGTTTATCTTATTAAATTATAAAAAAAAACTACTATATTCTAAATACAGGTCCTTTATCCAATACATGATTTGCATATTTCTCTCCAGTGGTGTATTTTAAAACACAAAAAGTATTTATTTACTTATTTAAAAAAATATTTTATTGGGGTGCCTGGGTTGCTCAGTCCTTAAGCTTCTGCCTTCAGCTCGGGTCATGATCCCGGAGTCCCAGGATTGAGCCCCACATGGGGCTTCCTGCTTGGCGGTGAGCCTGCTTCTCCCTGTCTCACTCCCTCTGCTTGTGTTCTGTCTCTGGCTGTCTCTCTCTGTCAAGTAAATAAAATCTTTTGAAAAATAAAATAAAATAAAGATTTATTTACTTGACAGAGAGAGAGAGTACAAGTAGGCAGAGCGGCAGGCAGAGGGAGAGGGAGAAGCAAGCTCTCCATTGAGCAAGGAGCCCGATGTGGGGCTCCACCCCAGGGTCCTGGGATTATCACCTCTAAGCCAGAGACAGCTGCTTAATGGGCTGAGCCACCCAGGTGCCCCCAAATTTTTTAATTTTGAGTGACTCCAATTTATCAACTTTTTCTTTTATGGATGGAGAATTGGATTTTAATTTCTACTGATGTGTGAAAACATAATGGTCTGTTTATCCACTAAAGCATTTACTCTGTTCTCCAGCCTCCAGGGTCCTATAGACCACCCCCTCCTCTGGGTAAACCACCAGGTTCAATCATAAGGCCTTCTGCTCCACCAGCAAGATCGTCTGTTCCCGTGACCAGGCCGCCTATCCCAATACCACCACCACCACCGCCTCCTCCTCCACCTCCACCTCCTCCTCCAGTAATAAAGCCACAAACTTCATCTGTGGAACAGGAACGCTGGGATGAAGATTCTTTCTATGGTCTCTGGGATACAAATGATGAACAAGGACTGAATTCAGAATTTAAACCAGAAACTGGAACAATTCCATCTGCTCCAGTGTTACCACCTCCACACGTTCACCCTTCCATTCCCCCTCCTGGCCCATTGCCCATGGGTATGCCACCGATGTCCAAACCACCACCAGTGCAGCAGACTGTTGATTATGGCCATGGCCGAGGTGAGTGATGGTGACAGGTTTGTATTTGGGATTCTCAAGAAGTTGTTAGCTTCAGCTTTGTCTTCTTTAAGCTTCATTCTTATAGTGTTTTTTCCCTGATTTGGTTCCCCAGATATGTCCACTAATAAAGTTGAACAGATACCCTATGGAGAAAGAATAACTTTGCGCCCAGATCCACTTCCTGAAAGACCAACTTTTGAGACAGGTAGGAGTCCCAGAGAGATGAGTACTTTTTTTATTATTAACATATAATGTATTATTTGTTTTAGGGGTACAGGTCTGTGATTCATCAGTCTTACACAATACACAGTGCTCACCACAATACATACCCTCCCCAGTGTCGATCGCCCTGCCACCCCATCCCTCTCACCCCCCTCCACTCCAGCAACCCTAAGTTTGTTTCCTGAGCTTAAGAGTCTCTTATGGTTTGTCTCTCTGGTTTCGTCTTGTTTCATTTTTTCCTCTTCCCGTATGATCCACTGCCTTGTTTTTCAAATTCCACATATCAGTGAGACCATTTGATAATTGTCTTTCTCTGATTGCCTTATTTTGCTTAGCTTAATGCCCTCTAGTTCTGTCCATGTTGTTGCAAATGGCAAGACTTTGTTTTTTGATGACTGATAATATTCCATTGTGTATATATACTACATCTTCTTTATCCATTCATCTGTCAGTGGAAATCTGGGCTCTTTCCACATTTTGGCTATTGTGGACATTGCTGCTATAAACATGGGGTGCAGGTGCCCCTTTGAATTACTGCATTTGTATCTTTGGGGTCATACCCAGTAGTGCAATTGCTGGGTCATAGGGTAACTGTCTTTTCAAATTTTTGAGGAACCTCCATACTGTTTCCCAGAATGGGTGCACCAGCTTGCATTCCCACCAAAAATTTAAATTTGTAGGATGGTTCCCCCCTTTCTGCATCCTTGCAAACATCTGTTGTTTCCTGACTTGTTAATTTTAGCCATTCTGACTGGTGTACAGTGTTTTGAGAGTTCAGTATTTTTAAACCTTTTAGGATCAATTATCATGTGATTTTCCTTTAGATGAGATCATCTGGGCCTCCCTTTTATACAGTTAAAAGGTTTATAAGTTGAATTTAGAACCATAATTTATACTTGTTCTAAAGTTAAATTTGCACCTTTCCACTTTTATTTCAGAAAAGGGGATGTAGCTCTTAGCTTGTACTAATTGTTTTTCATAGAGCACACAGGCCAACGTGACCGTTATGATAGAGACAGAGACCGTGAGCCTTATTTTGATCGTCAGAGTAATGTCATGGCAGATCATCGAGATTTCAAAAGGGATCGGGAGACACACAGAGACCGAGACCGGGATCGGGGTGTGATTGACTATGACCGGGATCGATTTGATAGAGAGCGCCGGCCTCGAGATGATAGGTATATTATGAAAAATATCTTTTTTCCAGGTGTACAAATAACCATAGACTTAAGTTCAGCAAAAGTCATTGTATCTAAAGGAAATTCAGTAAATGATGAATTCTTCTTACACATATGTATGTATAATTTGTAGAGGGAAGAACAGTTCAAGACTAGATGCTTGAACTTTGTGAGCTTGAATCCTAGACAATTAAATGGGAGATAGATATAGCCAGTAAGGAAAAGAAATAATATTGTCAGTAAAGATGTAGTCATTACCTAAGTAGTAGACAGAGTGTATTTTTGCAATTCATGAGCTTTTAGATGTGTGTATATAAGGCAGATCTAAATGGAAAAGCAAAATAAAAATATTGATTGTGTGTAGTAACTATGCATGGAGAAAAATGGGCAGAGAGTAATATTGCATTGTAAGATAGAGACCTCCAAATTTTTTTTATTTTTCTAAAGCACGTCCTGTTCCATCTTGTAGGACTCAGTCATATCGAGACAAAAAAGATCATTCCTCATCCAGAAGAGGAGGATTTGATAGGCCATCCTATGACCGGAAGTCTGACCGACCAGCCTACGAAGGTCCATCCATGTTTGGAGGTAGAGCACAGTGCCTTATTAACTATGAGGATGTTGAGAATGCAAACTATTGGAGATGTTTCCCACTGTAACTATGGATTTAAACTTTCAGAATAAAATGTACTCACAGATTTTTCAGAGTGGTAACATTATTATCAAAAATAGCAGTGTAAGGGTGCCTGGGTGACTTAGTCGATTAAGTATCCAGCTTTTTTTTTTTTTTTTTAAGGTTTTATTTATTTATTTGACAGAGAGGAACACAGCTAGAGAGGGAGCACAAGCAGGGGGAGTGAGAGAGGGAGAAGCAAGGAGCCCAATGTGGGGCTTGATCCTGGGACACTTAATGAGTGAGCCACCCAGGTTCCCCAAGTATCCAACTCTTGATGTAGCTCAGGTCTTGAACTCAGTGTCAGGAGTTCAAGTCCTGAGTGGGGCTCCATGTTGGGTATGGAACCTACTTAAAACATTTTTTAAAATTTAAAAATTAAAAAAAAAATAGCAATGTAATTAATGAAAGAAAACATAAAATGTTCTTTTGTATTATTAATTTGGAAAACAGAAACAAAATCAGTTAAAAATACTACCACCTACCACAGCACAACTATTATAGTTTTATATATTTCTTCTCATTTTCTTTTCATGTACATATCAATGAAGTTGTAATCAAAGTGGAAATATTTATCATGCTTATTCCCAGTGACCTTGTACCATATACATTTTTCTATATGTAATCCTATTATAATAATGGCTCTATGATATTCCATTGAGTGAATAAAATATAAAACCCTTATTGTTGGACATTCAGGTTGCTTTTGGTTTTTCACCATTATACCCTTAAACTAGAAACACATACTTGTTTATAAGAACAAGCTTTCCTGAACTGGTGACTCTTGTTCATAAAACTGTGAGGCTGAAGTTACAGATAGACTATCAGAATCATACTTGGGACTATCTGACAAAGTATATGCTATTCTTCTTCCATGTTGAGTTGCTTAACTTTTTCCTAAATTTAATACAAAGATGATTTCAGTATTTTTCAGAACATTCTCTTTGCCCATAATCATACCTAAATATTTTTCATTTTCTTGATTTTAATAGATTTATATTACTTTAAACTTTCATTAAGGTTAAGAGTAGCCCCCAAATCATCATGAATTATATTACCTTAGCATGATAGAGCTACAATTAAGAATGATTACCATATAAATAGTAATTTTGTTCAACTGCTGGAATCCTAGGAGAACGAAGAACTTACCCAGAGGAGCGAATGCCCCTGCCAGCTCCTTCACTAAGCCACCAGCCACCTCCAGCTCCACGGGTTGAGAAGAAACCCGAATCTAAGAATGTGGATGATATTTTGAAACCACCTGGCCGAGAGAGCCGACCTGAAAGAGTGAGTCCTATGTAGTTGACTTTCTTATAAATCAGAGGCTGATTGGAGATCTTTTTAATATCCCAAGTAGACTTTCTATATTTTTCTGTGGCATGGTAATACCAGATTCAAGGCATCTTACCATCTCCAAGTCATCTTATAATCTCAAACTGCTTACCCTACACAATTTAAGAAATTAGAGATTAATTGCTTGGCAGAAAAAGATGTTGAAAACTTTAGAAAACAGTTCATAAGAGGTCCATTAATTGCTCCATTATTTTGAAGAGGGAGAAAGTGGATTTGGTTTTATGGCATGTGAAACAATGAGGGAGAATTAGGAGACTTGATTTGCTGGGCTGATTTTCCTAGCGACCTCCAAATGTAGTTTTTTTTTTTTAAGTTTTAATTTTCAATCCAGTTAGTTAACAGAGACAGTATTATATTAGTTTCAGGTGTATAATATAGTGATTCAACACTTCCATACATCACCTGGTGCTCATCAGGACAAGTACACTCCTTAATCCCCATCACCTACTTAACCACACCCTTCTCCCCTCTGGTAACCATCAGTTTGTTCTCTATACTTAAGAGTCTCTAACTTGATTTCTCTCTCTCTTCCTCTTTTTTCTCTTTGCTCATTTGTTTCTTAAATTCTACATATGAGTGAAATGATACAGTATTTATCTTTCTCTGACTGACTTATTTCACTTAGCATTGTGCTGTTTCCATCCATGTCACTGCACATGGCAAGATTTCTTCTTTTATGGCTAAATAATATTCTTATTTTACACACACACACACACACACACACACACACCCCACATCTTCTTTATCCTTTCATCTACTGATGGATATTTGGCCTGCTTCTATAACTTGGCTGTTGTAAATAATGCTGCTTTGAAGATAGGGGTCCATGTATGCCTTTGAATTAGTGTTTTTGTATTCTTTGGGTAAATACCGAGCAGTGCAATTGCTAGATCATAGGGTAGTTGTATTTTTAACTTTTGAGGAACCTCCATTCTGTTATCTACAGTGACTGCACCAGTTTGCATTCCCACCAACAGTACACAAGGGTTCCTTTTTCTCCATTGCCAACACCTGTTATTTCTTATGTTGTTGATTTCATCCATTCTGATGGGTCTCAAATGTGTGCATTCTTAAATTTATATTACAAAATCATTGGGTTCTATTTCAGTAAACTGATACTAGAGATTTCCGTCACATATTTCACTACAAAAACCATTGTTGTAAAATCTGTTTCTTATATTTTTAGTATGGCTATTCCAGCTTTCCTGTGGTTGCTTACTTGCATGATTTATCTTTTTCATTCTTTTATTTTCAGTCTGTTTGTCTTTGAATCTAAACTATATATCCTTTAGACAGTACAGCATAGAGTTGGATCATGTTTTTTATTGCAGTCTAACAACTTCTGCCTTTAATCGGATTGTTTAATCCATTCACATTTTAATATGTTTCTTAAATTTATTTATTTTGTTTTATTGTTACTTAAATTTTTTTTCCAGTGTTCCAAGATTCATTCCCCATTCCCCACACCCAGTGCTCCACGCAATAGATGCCCCCAGTACCGACCACCAGGTTCTCCCACCCCTCCACCCCCATCCCTCCAAGTCCCTCAGTTTGTTTCTGTGTCCAAAGTCTCTGTTGTTTCGTTTCCCTCCCTGGATTACCCTACTTCCCATTTACTTTCCTTCTCCCACTGTCCTCCAGGTTACCCCTCATGCACCGCAAGTAAGTGAAACCATGTGATATTTGACTTTCTCTACTTGGCTTATTTCACTCAGCATAATCTCTTCCAGTCCAGTCCATGTTGCTACAAAAGTTGGATATTCATCCTTTCTGATGGAGGCATAGTA